>BQKN01059689.1:4366-32411 GCA_022839385.1 Asparagus kiusianus
TTCCTCGTGGGATCGATATCTTTATACTATAACTTGACACGGTTGTGTACTTGCAACCTTTTTAGTACATGTTTATGCCGCATCAGGGGTTAGCTTAACCCTTCTATATTATTTATATTTGACAAATTATAGAGGGTTAACTCATTTTAACCCTTGTATAGACTTTTTGTGTTTGGCGGGTTAAGAAGGTATCACGACCCGCTTCCCAAAATACAGGGGAACCAGAACGTGAACAAGTCCGCGACGTATTAGACTAAGGAGAGATAAGTGCTAGACTCCTTCTTCTCAATCTAATACGCTAAGCGTCAAGAAACATAAAGCGAAGGCACAAGTCCCCGATCACAGTAGTGAGAATATAATAAACAACTCAGAACAGAAAGATCTATATCACAAATAGAATTTCATCTCTGACACAAGGTTTGGGTTAAACATGTCCTTATTACAAAATAGTCCAACTAAATATGAAAATATATAGTCCAACAGAATAAAAGGAAGTACTATAAAAAAGGATTAAATCTCTCAAAATACTAAAAGAGAAAATACTGCATAAGTAATCTAATATCCCTCAACGACTACAGAAAAGAAATGACTAAGTTTCCACTTGCTCTTCTGCTCCATCTGGAATACACTCCGTCTGCAAGGCATCTCCATACTGTACATGTCCGTCCTCTAAATCTAACATACACCAGAGAAAATAGGTATACGTCAGCGTGTATGGCACACGGCAAGATCCTAAAAGGAAGAATAGAAACGATCGAATGACTAATGCAATAATAGTAATAATAAATATGTCACCATAAAACCTAATAATAATAACAACTTGAATACTAATAATCTAAATATAATTCATTACTAGAATAGAATAATCAGAATAATCCAAAATCAATCGGGTAACGAGGTCATGCAGCTAGCGATCAGAATAATCATCCAAATATAGGGTCATACAACTAGACGGAATTAATACTTAAAAATATACAACTCGAGACGTAGTACGTCGAGCGACATAATCCAAATAAGGAAACCCTCATGTATATACCATATTTCTCAATTTGTAGATAATTAAATATTAATCCTGATCTATGTATGGAAAGCAATATAACTGGTCCATATCTCATAAGAATACATAATCGTCCAAGTAACAAGTCATGTAACTAGTCATCCTATAACAGGTCACTGGTACACATCTCACACAGAGTCAATATTCATATTCTCGGATATATGACTGTTCACAAATCCTCTACGTGCCTCCAATAGGACTCCACGCAAACCGATTAGGCCTGGTTCGAACTCCAGCCGACCCCAGTGAATATCACATTCACGAACCAAAGTGACGCAACAAACCTTCACCGTGGCCCATCAAACCAACCCCAGTTCGAAACAAACCTAACTGGTGCGAGTCTGGAAGATAAATAACCAACCATATCCAATCACATGAACCATAACTTTCCCCATCCTAACTCTTTTGTTTATCTAGGTCAACAAACACACAGGTTTCTAAGTCTTAAACATGACACACCAGGCCACACTAGTCATAAATTTCTAATGGTTCTCAAACATGACAAAGAGTAATAAATGCAACTAATCATATACAAAAATATCATAGCATATCACATAATTAAAATTAAGAAACATAAATCATGAATAATTCATAATAATCCCTTTTCTAAAATAAATCCTTTAAAATTATTTATAAATGTTCTAAATTAATTCCTTTCATAAAATAAACTCTCTTAAATTATTGAAATTATTCTAAATTGATACTTATTCTAAAATAAATTCTTTTAATTTTTTTATAATTATTCTAAAATAATTCTTTTGTCAAATAAATTCTATTAATTTATTATAATTACTCTAAAATGATTTTCACCAAAATAATTTATTATAATTATTCTAAAATGATTCTTTCACCAAAATAATTTATTATAATTATTCTAAAATGATTATTTTATCAAATAAATTCTTTAAAATTATAAATTAATTTGAAATTATTTTATTTTATTTTATCTTTACAATGTCTATTATCCCAGTATTATTTTTAGTACTTTTTAATATCATTCGTCAAATAAATTCGTGCAGATCATCACAGTATATGTATTACAACGTGAATGGTCATACGTTATTGTCCACAGTCCATTACATTCATGAAAGTTCTATAATTGTAACGGTCACACGTTATAGTTCTCAGTTCAACATGTTCACGACAGTTCTATATTTGTAACGAATAATTGTTCGAGAAACGAGATCTTATGCATAATTAATCTATGATCAATCTAAAATTGTACTGATCAAGAATAGGGATCTTGCAAGTAACTAATTAATTCACAGCGGGCCTAGGAATTGAATGACAAATCAAGAGAGTATCGGGATCTTGCCTCGGGTTATTGTCGGATGATTCAACGTTACCGTACGAGGCTACGTGTCTACGGACAAGACGGTGATGCCGCTGTTTGCTTTTTTGGTGACGTGTGCAGCGGTTCGAGGCAGCGACGAGGAGAGGTGGAGGTGATGGAGAAGCTGCAGCGGTGTAGGAGAGCGGAGGCAAGGATTCGAGCAGCGGCGTTATCGACGATGGAGCTTAGGTTTATGGGTGTGGGCTACTGTTAACGGTGAAGGGAAGAGGAGAGAGGGGGCGGATCAGGAGGAGGGCGGCGGTGAGGCTTGGGCTGGTGGTGGCGTCAGGGCTGGCGGAGCGGCGCGATTGGGTCGGAAGGCAAAGGCGGATGGGTTGGTGGGCAGCGGCGGCGCAAGGCGGAGCTTGAGCTAGGAGGCGAGCAGTGGCGAGGATGGAGGAAGGAGGCGCAGGGATTAGGTTCGAGTGGGGTGGAGAAAAGGAGGCGACGGATTTGGGCGGCGCGGTTGAGTGGCGCGGAGAAAAGGGGTAGGAATACTGACGTGGAGGATGCTATGGGGTTTATCTCCTATTGTATATTTATTTATTTATTAATTTTAACAAAAAATGAATAACAAAAATAATTAAAAGTTACAAAATTAATAACAAGAATTTATTAAAAATAATTTAATTTATAATTAGCGAAATAAATATGAATTTGGATTTTTAAATCATAAAACTTCATATATTAAAAGTTATTATTATTATTATTATTTTTACTGATAAAATTATTTAATTTATAATTAACAAAACTACTAAAATTATTATAAAATTAGATTTTTAAATCATAGAAAATTTTGAAAAATCGGGTAATTTATAATTACTCTTTTAAAAGTAAAATTTAATATTTAAAATAGTATAAACTTTATTTGAATCAAGATCGAAAAATTTTGGTTATTACAGAAGGGGTTAAGTCTCCTTAACCCCTCACTTAACTCTTTGCCAAACGGTACCTAAAAGAAGATGATGAAGTACTATTTTCGCTACTTCTAAAAATATATGAAACAAACAAAAGAAGTACTAATTCCGCTACTTTCTACTTCATAATTGAGGAAGTTACATCTTTGATCTACTTCTTACTTCTAATAGTTATGTCCATCAAAATGGACCCTCATTTGCGTAGCAGATTTCAATCTTATCCATATTCAAAGAGGATCGGTTTTCAATAGGATTCACAACGCTAGCATTTTGCATCTTTGTTTTGCAGTGGTTTATTCTGGATCTGCTATCCCAAAGTTGAGTGCTAACGGCCATGCCAGTGGGGTAGGGTTCTCCACTCCAGTCAGGTTCCCCATTCATGAACCTGTGTCAGTTTTCTCTCCCGATAGTTCCACAGAGCGTGAATAATGAATCTCTGAGGGGCATTGGCTCATGCTTCAAGAGCTCATCACGGATGCTACAATGACTGATTCTAACCTTAGGGAGATAAGGAAATCTTCTTTTCTTTTTGGAGATGCGAATACTGATCCGACTAGCTTGTATCTTGGTAAAAGCATATGACTTCGGGTTATAGATAACACCCGCTACTTCATCCCCGCTATACACAGGGGATTTTCTATTGTAGAACAACGATCACTCTCCATGCCAAGAGCGATGGATTAAGACTTAAGCACCACTCAAGATGGAGTTACCTATGGCCTCTTCACAGGCTCGAAGGTTGGATTTGGCATAGATAGGTCGAGAAAATGCGTCACGGCTTTGCATCTTGGCTTGTTACATAATGACTTTCCAATGGGGGAGACAACGGTGGTGGCTAAGACTTTCCGCCATAGCTTCTTCAACGTCGGGGGCCAATTTTCATCGAAGTACTTCCAAGCTCCAAGGTGGGTTCACTCTGCCCCGAGTACAACACTCTGGTGGTCATGGATCACCGAATTTAGTTTGCAGGAGTATGCCGATATGCAAGGTACGGAGTTGTACACTACTATTAGGGCCACGCAATTCAGCCTTAAGATCAATACGACGCAGTTTCAGAGCATCCTCAAGCTCTATAGCCCTGAGACCGACACCTTTTTCACTCCAAATAGAGAACTAGGCTTCATGTTGCATGAGATGTATGAAGTCTCAGGATTGTCAATAGGGAAATTTCCTTATGAGGAGTATGTCCCCGGACCGAGGGAGATTGAGCATCTTTCGAACAAATTTCCCTAAATAGCAAAAACTCTCTAGGAGCTGCTATGCCACTATCACATATGCTTGCACACTATCAGGGAAGTGGATCATCATGATAAAAAGAAGAGGAGCCAGGGTATCATCCATAAGAATTATAACGACTACCTGTTCTAAAAAATCGATGATAAGACTAGGCCAGTTCTTCCCTTGGATGTTTGTGATGAAACAGTGGTGGCGCAGAGGATCTTTGACTGTAAATCAATCTTGGACACCCTCGACTCTGATAAAGGAGGGTTCAAGGTGGCAACGACTTTCTAATCTTTCCACCATCAAGCTAAGTATCCCATTTCCAATAAGGCTTCGCTCGCCGGGTATTCAATGTTGTGGTTAAAATGTTGTGTGATTCCCACACATTCTTTGAAACGATGCCAATTGAGATGGTACATCCTGCAATCTATTTAGCCCACAGACGGTCTTATGCGCTGTTTCCCGCTACGATAGCATGCATTCAAAGCGGGTTGCGCACTTTGCCGACACAATTTTGTAAGGTCACATACGTTTGTTTATATCGAAAGTTAGTTTATTCATGGAACTCATTGCAACTTCAATCATTTACAACAAGTTCAAAAGAATTAGTCTTTTTATAAGACTTTTCTTACATGAAAAAAAATAAAAATACAACTCTCTAGAAACACACGTAGAAGACGTTTACTACCCGCTGCTTGCGTGGGATCTTTGCCTGTGCCGAGAACGCGTTAGTCCATGGATCATGCGGATCAGATCTGGTTGACAGAACAAAAATTCAATGCTCCTACTTCACAAAGGAAGTATTCACAGAAGTAAATAATCTCGACCAAGCGAGATTACTACTCTTCTCGAGATCAAAACCAAGTTTGATCTGGAGGAAAGGGGAATGGGCCTCAGACCTTTCTAACTGTCCCTCTTTATGCTGAATAACTTTGCCAAGATCTGCTATCCTCTCTAAAATTTGTGTATTACTCTTTAAACCGACAACACCTCACCTCTAATTCTAGATCTCCTGTGTATAAGGCCCTAGTATTGTATTTATAGGCTTTAGATGCAACATTTTTGGATAAGAATTGATGATTCGACCTTATCCTTGGTTAATAACTACTTAACCACATTTAAGGATAGCTTCAAATAGTTAGGAACACTTTGGATAGAAAGAATCCTGAGAAAACTATCGAAAAATGCATTTTGGGCATTTCTGGGCAAGAGCCACCTTACAGTGGCTCGGAACTGTACGAGCCACCCTATGGTGGCTAGGTATTGGCCGAGCCATTTTGTTGCGACTCGGCTTCTAAGGGCTTTTTCGGTTCGGTCTAGTTCCACCGTTATGCATCTTTCATCGTTTCGCTGACTTGCACACTTCACCGATTCGCTTTATGCATTTTGTTAACTTGGAGGTGGCCGATGAGTACGCGGGCCACTTAGAAGTAGCTGATGAGCGCACGTGCCCCTTGGAGGTGGCTGATGAGCGCACGTTCCCTTGCTTTGCCGTTCTGGTGGCTTGTTGCTACGTTATCAATGGTTTGCCGCTTTGTTGTATTGACGGCTCATCGCCACATCGTCTAACTATTCGTCGCTCGATGACTCATCATCTTGAGCTATGTTCAGGGACCTATAGATAATTTTTGATGCCTACAGATACCCCCTCCAAAGTGTTTTAGTCTCATTCTTTTATTAGGGAGCCTAAAATACTTTGGATATGATACACCCAACCTTCAATTCGTCGACTTCTTTATCTTTCAATCTCTTCAGTATTTTGTTAATAGCTAAAATTATTTTGGTGCTACGTTTATTGTATGATCGTGTTGACTCATCTGGTCAGGCTTCGTGTCGACTAGCTTCGCCTTTTGAGTTGACACAGGAGGTGTCGACTCATCTGGTTAGGCTTCGTGTCGACTGGCTTCGCCTTTCGAGTCGACATAGGAGATGTCGACTCGTCTTATCGGGCTTCGTATTGACTGTCTTTGCCTTTTGAGTCGACATAAGAGGTGTTGACTTATCTGGTCAGACTTTGTGTCGACTGGCTTTGATTGGTTAATAAACATTAGGCCGGGTTATCTGATCTTCCGGGTGAGGAATCATTGCTACATAGAACCGTATTTGCCTTGTCGGTTCACTCATTAGCTCGGATATGATCAACTATATGTTAGGAACCCGAATTGGTAACTTCAGACCCGTAGCAGGATTATACTCGGGCATGGCTATGGAGCATAACAGGTTGTACCGGTGCTAGGTTTAGTCTTCCAGGTGTTGAACGACGGTAGGAGCTTACGTTCTTATCCTGCAGGTGGCTACTAGTGGCTAATGAACTTGTCCCGGTGAGGCTGATTGCGGAGTTAGCAGTCGAAGAAGCAGCTCGGATTGCTACCCGGATAGTTCACGAGGCCGAATATCAAAAGAGATGAGGAAAAGAGCTCGCCGGTCCTTCCGGTAAGGACAAACAAGAGGAAGATATCTTTTCTTCTAAGGAAGAGACCTCTGAAGCAAATATTGTCGGTGGTGAAGGCACAGGAGTTGGTAGCTGTTTTCATCAAAAGTTGCTTTTTTCATTGCTTTCAAACCCGTTACACCGTTTATCCATTACAAGTCTGAATTGAAAGAAAAGTCGATCTTTTTATAAGATCTTCTTACAATAAAAAAATCAAAAATTATAACTTTATCCAACAAAACGCAGCAGTAGTTTATCTCCTGATGCTTCGCGTGGGATCTTTGCTTGTGTCGGGGACGTGTTAGTCCATGGACCACCATAGATCAAATCCGATTGCATGTATAACTATGCTCTTGTTTCATGAAGGAAACAATTACGGCAGCGATAATCTCGAATCTTTTGAAGGGTTTTTCTTTATTAAAAAGTTCGCCAAGATTTACTGATTCTCCTCTGAAATTCGTGGTTCACTGTTTAATTCAACAGCACCTCGCCCTCTGATTGTTAGATCCTCTCAAATGAAAACCCTAGGCTTCTATTTATAGGCTTTTGTTGTCATGTTTTCTCTGTTCACTTTCTCTGCAGTTGTTTTCCACTTTATGTGTGTTCGTTGATTCATCTCCTCATGTGAAATTCATTTCATGCGTTCCGTGAACGATTTATCAAACTTACGATTCACTTCATGTGTTTTGCCGACTTCCGGATGATTTATCGAACTTATGATTCGTTTCATACGTTTCGCTAGCTCACGAACGATTTATCAAGCCTGTGATTCGCTTTATGTGTCTCGTTGACTCATGAACGATTTATCAAACTTGTGGTTCGCTTCATACATTTTGTTGATTCACAAGGGAACGTTCATCAAACGCACAAACCTTTTAGAGATGGTTGGTGAGTGTGTGAGCCTGTGGTCTTGTTTCGAACATTTTGTGACTTTGTTGCATCAACGATTCATTATTACATCGCCTTGAGCTGTATTCGGAGCCAATAGGTAGTTTTTGACGCCTACAGATACCCCCTCCAAAGTGTTTCAACCTTGTTTCTTTTATAAAAGAGGCTGTGATACTTTGGACATGATACACATAGTCCATAATCCCTCAATTCCTCTTAGTCTATTCAATTCTTTGTAGAATAACTAAGATTCATCCGGTTCTATGTTTATCGTCTGATCGTTGTCAAAATTTCAGGTTTAGACTGGTGTGTTTGATGTATGGATTGGCCCGTGTTATTGAATTAATCTAGAGCCTTGCCTCGATGAGACAGTGGACGCATTGATTAGCGTTGAGTTCTCATCGCCGTTGGTTCGGATGACGATGAATTATGTTGATCGACGCTTGTGTTCGCTCCTCCCGATGTTGAAACATGGTGGAAAGCTAATTTATAATTGTATTCCTTTGTGAATTGCCTTAATCGATTTGAGTTCGAATATCTGCAGGGAGGCCACGGGTTATCCTTAAGAATACGGTGTACGATACTCTCTAGGAACTTTCCATTGAAGATCCGAATTAGTTCAGACTTGTGAACCCATTGGAGTATAAATATGAATATGCGGTCTAAGATAGGTCAAAATTTATTCATAAATTAACCGAATCACTCATTTGTAGAGAATCTTAGCTTCATTTGGGTGATAATCGGTGAACCACGGCTTAGCGCGTGTGCGAATCGGCGAATCGTGGCTTCGCGTGCATGCAAACCAGTGAAAAACTCTCTTGGAGCTGTTTTGATTTGGTCTGGTCTGGTTTGGTTTAGTTTAAGATGGCTTAGACCAAGGGTTGGTTTGGTTGGATTAGGATTGGTTCAACTGAACCGGACCCAAACCAAACCCTCTACCTTTTTTGAGTGACTGCGACCATTGTATTTGAACATTTGATATTATCGATGATATACATATCTTTTGTTCGGTGTACTTCTCATCTTTATAGTGATTTATCATTCCGTTTAGAATAATTAACCGTAATACCTATAGGATTTTTGGCAAACCCTTAGCCATCAACAGATTTGATGAGCCTTTACCGAATACTGTTTGAGTCGGGCTAGCATGTGAATTGTCTAAGTCCGTTTCACATATAATGTTGTGCTAAAGGAATGAACTCACTTATACTTAGTGCTATGATATGGAATACATAGGCTTTGTCTCTTTCACGAAGAAAGACTAATCGATAACGCGTGTTAGGCACTGACTTATCCCTGCTTAGGATTTGGGATAAAATTCCTCATGCGTATAAGTCATGGATTATAGCGTTATTAATAACAATCTACCACCACGTCGAATATGTGGCCTTTTGTCGTTTTTATGGTCAAGGACTAACCGACAACGTGTGTTAGGCGCTGACTTATCCCTTCTTAGGCTTCAGGATAAAATTCCTCAAACTTGAATCCTGATGTCTTCTTCAATCGATGAAAGACTAAACCGGCAACACGTGTTAGACATTGACTTATCTCTACTTAGGCTTCGGGATAAAATTCCCCATTCTTGTGAAGCATGGATTTCGGTATTATTAATAACAATCCATCACAATATCAAATATGTGGGCTTTTGTCCTTTTTACGATCAAGGACTAATCGGAAACGCGTGTTAGGCGCTGACTTATCCTTTCTTAGGCTTCGGGATAAAATTCTCCAGACTTGAATTCAAGTGTCTTCTTCAATCGGTGAAAGACTAAACCGACAACGTGTGTTAGGCATTGACTTTTTCCTACTTAGGCTTCGAAATAAAATTCCTCATGCTTGTGAAGCACGGATTTTGGGAGTTATGAAAAAAAATGGTGTCTTCTCTTGGGGCAAAGACGAACCCGAAGCTGGAGAGGAAGAATTTTATATTCTCTCTCTAGTTGTAAAGGACACTTAAAGTGGGATCTCCACTTCAAGAATCCAGGAAGGTGAAACTAAGAATGGGATCTCCACTCCGAGAATTGAAAAGATTCAGATAATCCTAACTGTCGGAAGGTTTGATTATCGAACTAAATGTGGGTTTCTCGTTTATCGAGAGTGAATTGTGGTTTTGGCCCTAACTGTTAGAAGGTTTGACCAAGTAGGAGGTTTGAGACGATCCTAACTGTAGGAAGTTTTGATTGCTTGATTTGGAAGTGGATCTCTCATTCATGGAAGGAATCGAGAGGAGATTTTGGTTGTGGTCCTAACTATAGCAAGGTTTGACCAAGTGGGAATGGAGGAACAACCATAACTATTTTAAAGGTATAGTCGCTCGATTTGGAAGTGGACCTCTAGTTCGTGGAAGGAATCGAGAGGAGATTTTGATTGTGGTCCTAACTGTAGGAAGGCTTGACCGAGCTGAATCAATGGGAGTGAGAGTGCAAATCACAGTGGGAGTGTTGATTTATAAAAGTCACTCAATTGAATTTTTTAAGATTAAGTGATAAGAATTTAACATAAAAGGGGTCTGTCACTTGCCATGAATTGGCAGCTAAACTTTGAGAACATTGCATTAGGACTTAACCTTGGGCGTGCTAAGTGTGCAAATGCAGTGGGAGTTTGAACGGATTTGACCAAAAGAACTCTGATAGGCTCATTGTCAATTGATCTAATTAGTGAGGGACAATAGGAGTTTCATATTTATCCCTATTTATAGTAACCAGGTTATCCACCCCCAGCTTTCTTTATGAAACTGGGTCTAATGAGGAATACTTTGTATTCAAATGAATAGTCAAGTTATCCTTAAGAATATCACATATGATATTCTTCTAGGAACTTCCCGTTAAAATTAGGAAATAGTTTAGACTCGTATACCTGTTGGAGTATGCAGAGAGCAGTTTATCCTCATGCACCTATTGGAGGATTGAGAAGCAGTTTATACTCGTATAATCTTCAGAGTGTGTCGTTCTCATTTGGCTCATTTCGGCGTTATGATGCCAGCATCGACTAAGGCTTGAATGTTGTTCTTAAGAGTGAAGCAAGCCTTGGTAGGATGAATGATCCTCCTGTGGTACACACAGTACCTTAGATCCGAAGTGTTCTTAGCTTCCTCCTGATTCATAAATAGGTGGCAACTTGATTTTGTTATTTTTAAGGAGGTATTTGAAGATAGCCGGAACCTCTTCATCCTTGAAGGAGTACTCTTTTTAGATTCTCGGATCCGGAGTCTTTTGCTATTTCTGTGGCTGCTATTGTGACGTCTGATTAGCGTTAGCAACCACTGCATGTGCCTTTCCATTACCACGAGAAGAAAAATTCGTGTTCAGGGGGTTAGTCGTCTGTTAGCCTTTTTTGAGCTTTTTTTCTTTTGAGAAAACGTTCAGCTTGTTCCTCTTGTAGTTTTAATTCTTTCTATGTTGTGGACGGTACTACTCCTATAACTTCTAAGATATTAATGGTCAAGTTATTATGATAGGTTTGGAGGATGAAGTCCTCTGTGACTGAATATCGCTAATTCATCGCTTTATTCCAAAAGCGCTTGACGAAATCATCAACCGCCTCTTCGTCTTCCTGTTTCTCCTCAAAGAGTGTATTGATTGATACCTCGGGGTCTGTAGGCGTCAAAAATTGCCTATAGGTCCCCACACGCGGCTTGAGACAGAGAGAAGATGATGAACATTGCTATTTGAGTCATAGAAGCTCATTTGACGATGACAAACGCATGAAGTGAGTCGACGGACCGTGTGAAGCAATGGAACTTTAGAATAACCAAACACGAACTGATCGGGAGCTGCGCGTTGCTTACAAAAAACAAAGCGCCCCTCAGGTCCTGTTTACTCCACATGTGATTCAATCATGGAAGCTTGTAAATCTCCTCGTCGGCTTTCCAACGCACTTTGAATCATGCAATTCTGAGTTCGGACAACAAAAATATGATGAATATGGACAGAGCACGCGAAACTATACTCCAGGTCTCACCAAGACACCCCTTGGTGTCCCGGCCACGCCGAGACACCTATAGGTGTCTGCAGCCCAAAAATTCTGATTTGGCGGTTTTAAGCTATTTTTTTCGATCGTTAACTGCCTGGATTTGTTTCAATTGATCTGATATCATCCAAGAACGTGGTTGAGTGGTTACAACTGAAGATAAGATTGAATCGATCATTCTTATCCAAAAACAAGGGTCCCTAAGCCTATAAATACAACCCTAGGGCCTTTATTTTTCCGGATCTAGAATTCTTGAGCATTAGCGAAGCCCTGCTGAATTGGAGACTAAAGAGCTACGAATTTCAGAGAGGAGGAGGAGACTTCAGTGAATTCTTCATCATAAAGAAGGGGAGTTCGTCAGATCTGCAACCTGGTTCTTTTCCTTGAGATTGCCCCGTTTCGATGATCTCGAGAAGAGTGGTTATCTCGCTGTTGCCAAGATAATTGCTTCGGTTTCTTGATTCCTTCGTGAATCAACGAAGCTCCGGATCTGATCTGATCGTTTGATGGTCTACGGATATCAACTCCCCATCACAGGCTAAGATCTTATGCAAGCAGAAGACCTATAAACGATCTCTGCGTTTATTTTGACGAGAATTATATTTTCATTGTATAAGAGTCTTATAAAAAGACTAACTTTTTTGGTATTTTCATTGTAACGACTGAAGTTGTAATGATTACCTCAATGAAGAAACCAGCTTTCTTCCCAAACAAGCTGGCGATCATAGTGGGAGCCAATAGCCTAACTGTCAAGGTTGTCGTGCCGTAGCCAAGGATCAAGATTCCGGTGAACAAAGAGGTCGAATAAAAATTCGACCAGCAGAAGTTCGAGGAGTACATCTCCTTCTCCTCCTACAGATCTGCCTCTCTTCGCAAGGGTAGGAAGGCATCCTCCTCCTGAAAGATCTGTAGGTCTTCAGATCTGAAAACCCAAGAAGGCCATCTCCCCATTGCCGTTGCCGCAGTTGCACCTCGCAACGATCCGTCGACGTCCGATGAAGCCAAAGCCGTAGATCCGAACACCTTATCAAAGAGGGCTCATTAGAGGCACCGCTAACATATCGCCCGCCAATTGGCTAAGGCTTTAGAGCAAGTGGATAGACTCCGCTACCAAGCGGATCTAGAGTTCAGAAAGCACCAAGTGGCTAAGCCGTCGCCACAACAAGCATCAGCGTCCTCCTCCCAACCGTCAACTAACAAATGGGTTCATGTTAAACGAATATATTCTATCCTCAAGGAGCGTATCCAGAAACGCCGCACACTACTTGCGCATACACGAATTCTCACACAAGAAGCACAAAAACTGTAGCAGGAGGAGGTGGTCAAGAAACCACCAAGATCTAAGCAGGTTTGGGTGCTGAAGGCCAAAATAGCACCTCTACTCGACAAGAGACACTAGTCGTATCTCTCGCTCGATTCCAGATCAGAGGCTGTTCCCCAGCCTTCATCAACTTCAGATCCCGCTCCTATTGCTCCCGCACCTCCGGTGAAGCCCTACAACAGCATGGATCTCTCCAAATCCAGAATTCCATTGAAGGATTGCCTGGGTCCTCTACATGAAGATCAAAACAGATTTGTGATCAAAGAACGCTTGGGCATAGTGAATGAACCCTGAGCAACTCATCAAGCTAGGGGTCATACTCACCCTTGCAATAAGTCTAAGCCTTCTCGTAAGGAGAAAACTCCTATAACTGACCGCCTTGGACTGCATGTTGAAGTCCAAGAGCCTGTTGAGGTCCCACGCTCACGAAGGCGTAGCTCAAAACGTGCGACTCTTGAGAGTGCCAACAAGGCATTGAATCCTCAAAAGGAAATATGTTCGTTAGACAATGACGTTATACTTGAGAAGTCGTGCTAACACACGATAGATTTCTTCAGTCATCATTCCGATGAGTTGCACTATCAGGCTGGGGGTACGAATAGATCTCGAAAGAGAGATACTCGGGAAACGAACTTTCATTGTCCGTGTGTCGAGCTTATCAAGACAGTATTATCAGTGTGTAGCTACCCTAAGGCCTCTCTACAGAGGATCTCAGTATTCCAAAGGCTTTCCTCTCAAGCATTAAAAACTAAGCCGATGCGTTTTCATAGAAAAAGATCAGCTATACAAGATGACGAATTCCCAGAGGTCACTATCAATATGGTCAATAAAGGGAAGTCAACACAAAGTTTTAGTCCCCATCATTTTTCGGACGTATCCCAATGTATAACTCGGTTACGCGTGGGAACTACTAGACGTAGAGACTATCAGAGAATGCATAGGGGATTATCCTCGGATGATGAAGCGTGCCAACTCTGCAATTGCTTCTGACAATACGACATCCAGCCCAGGACAATCTCGCGAGGCACTTATGATTAACACCAAGGAAGTAGCCAAAATGGTTGAGGATGCTCTAGCTAATCAGAAAGAAGCATTCAAAATCGAAATGGAAATGGCTATACAGGAGACGAGACAAATGCACGATCAACAGATCCGAGCCTTGTCGAATCAGATAAGTGAATCCAGTCGTCGTAACAATGTCAGCCAAACAACTAGCGATTCAGACGTGGATGAATACATCAATGCTGATAACCCTCCCATTGACCAAAACGCTAGGGGTGACCCCATTGAGAATAACAACGTCGGGAGTGGTCCTACCAATGATGACAGCACTGGGGGTGGTTCCATTATTCCTCCTCGAAATTGACCAAAGAAGGATACAGATGAGGATGAAAAGATGAAAGACCTCGAGAGAAAAATCAACACTCTGATGTTTGCTCGAGAGGTGAAGAAGATCAACATTCCGTGTCCTTACCTAAGAGAGTGGGATTCGTTACCGTATTCGACGAAGTTCAACCTGATCAACTTCATGTCGTTCGACAGGAAAGGCTCGCCCACTCAGCATCAAATCTACTTCAAGTCTCACTTGGGTGTGATTTATGGGAATGAATCCCTGATGGTCCGGTCATTCGTCGGCACCCTTCACGGAGCTGCCTTCGATTGGTACCGCCATCTCAAACCTGAAAGCATCAATAACTGGGATAACCTGGAGAACCTATTCCTCACTCACTTTTTTGATGATGATGCCGAGGTGTACCTATCCATCGATATATTAGAAGTTATGGGAGTAGTACCATCCAATATCTGGAAAGAGTTGAAGGTGTGCGGAGAGCAGGCCGAACGCTTCCTCGGAAGGAAGAAAGCTGAAAGAAGTCAACCGATGGCTAACCTCCGAATTTGAGCTTCGTCTCCCGTGGTAAGGGGAAGGCACCTACAGTAGTTATTGACGTTAATCAGACATCACAACAACAACCCCGAAGACAGGAAAAGACTTCGGATCCGAGACTCCAAAAGGAGTACTCCTTCAAAGAAGAATACATTCTAGCTATTTTTGAATCCCTCCTTGAGAACAACAAGATCAAGCTACCACCTATCACAAATCAGGAGGAAGCTGAAAATACGACAGATTCAAAGTACTGTGCGTACTACAGGAGGATCATTCATCCTACCAAGGTTTTCTTCGCTCTTAAGAATAGCATCCAAACTTTAGTTGAAGTCGGCGCCATAACGCTCAATTAAGTCAAATGAAGACTCCGACAAGTATAAGAGTATCTCCTTCCGGCACTCTGAAGAGTATACAAGTATAAATTGTTTCTCAATCCTCCAACATGTATATGAGTTTAAACTGCTCCCTACATACTCCAACAGGTATATAAGTCTAAACTGTTTCTTTTCTTTCACGGGAAGTTCCTAGAGAGTGTCATGTCTGATATTCTTAAGGATAGCCCAGTTATCTAACTAAGTACAATGTTAGACCTAGTTTCACAAAGGAAGCTGGGGGTGGATGATTCCTGTAACGGGAAGTTCCCGGAAGAATGTTACATGTAATATTCTTAGGGATAACCCGGTTATTACAAACAAAGTGATAAACACTAAACTCCTACTGTTAAAGTCCTGACATAGTACTTGGAATTTTAGTCTCCTGATCATTAACAATTGTCAAACCCCTTCGTGTTAAGTATTTGTCACTTAACACCAGGGACTCTCTTCGAGTGATTTGTACGAATCACCACTCCCACTGTAATTTGTACTCCCACTCTCATTGTCTATTTGGTCAAACCTTCTTACAGTTAGGACTATAACCAAAATCTCCTCTCAATTCCTTCCATGAACGAGATGTCCACTTTCAAATCGAGTGATCAAACCTTCCTACAGTTAGGGTCACCTCAAACTCCTGCTTGGTCAAACCTTCCTACAGTTAGGGTCAAAACCATAATTCACTCTCGATAAATAAGAAAGTCACCTTTAGTTCGGTAATCAAACCTTCCGACAGTTAGGATTATCCGAATATTTTTGATTCTCGGAGTGGAGATCCCACTCTTAGTTTCGCTCTTCAAATTCTCAAAGTGGAGATCCCACTTTGAGTTTTTTTTGCAATTGGTGATAGAATATAAAATTCTTCCTCTCCAGCATCGGGTTCGTCTTTGCCCTAAGAGAAGACATTACTTTTCAACACCAAAATCTGTGCCTTACACGTACGAAAAATTTTATCCCGAATCCTAAGTAGGGATAAGTTAATACCTAACACGCGTTGCCGGTTTAGTCTTTCACCGATTGAAAAAGACACCAGAATCCGAGTCTGGGGACTTTTATCCCGAAACCTAAGTAGGGATAAGTCAGCACCTAACATGCGTTACCAGTTAGTTCTTGACCGTAAAAAGAATAAAAGCCCACATATTCAATATTGTGGCAGGTTGTTATTCATAACATCATAATCTGTGCCTTACACGTATGGGGAATTTTATCCTAAATCCTAAGAAGGGATAAGTCAGCGCCTAACACGTGTTGTCGGTTAGTCTTTTGCCGTAAAAAGGACAAAAACCCACATATTCGACATTATGGCAGGTTGTTATTCATAACGCCAAAATCCGTGCTTCACACACACGGGGATTTTATCCCGAATTCTAAGTAGGGATAAGTTAAAGCCTAACACGCGTTGTCGGTTTAGTCTTTTACCGATTGAAGAAGACACCAGTATACAAGTATGGGGACTTTTATCCTGAATCCTAAGAAGGGATAAGTCAATGTCTAACACACGTTACCGGGTAGTCTATTCCTGTAAGAAAGACAAAGTCTATGAATTCAATATCATAGTACTAAAAGAGTTAACTCTTTTAGCATAACGCACATGCGGAACGGACTTAAACAATCCATATGCAAGCCCGATTCAAATGGTAATCGGTAAAGGCACATCAAATCCGTTGATGGCTGAGGATTTGCCAAAAATCCTGAGTCTGTATCTGATACATGCGGCCGGGTAGTCTATTCCCGTGAGAAAGACAAAGACTACGTATTCAATATCGTAGCACTAAAAGAATTGACTCTTTTAGCATAACGTTACATGCGGAACGGACTTAAACAATCCACATGCTAGCCCGACTCAAACGGTAGTTGGTAAAGGCTCATCAAACCCGTTGATAGCTGAGGCTTTGCCAAAAATCCTATGCATGTAAGAGTCATTGATGCACCAGCTTCAATAGCTGGTCTCGTGACTTGAGCATCCAACAACTTTAGGATAAGATCCATACCTACAGATGAATCAGCTTTAATAGTTGGTCCTGCAACCTCAACACTTGGACTTAGGTTAAGCTCCGTCTCGGAACCGTCATGGGGTTAGGAGTAAAGCATCCTGAGGTTGGCGCATCTCGTTGGGCGTGGAGAAGTATTAGGAACCCTAATATCTTTCTTCGGAGCAGTTTCTTTTCCCGTCCCCTCACCCCATCATAGCGCTTTCGGATAGACTGATTCTGCGAACGGCTAGCCCCAGGAATCAATAAGAAAACAAGTGCTAAGTTTCATTTCAGATCAGTGAATAAACCGAAAGAAGAGACCTTTCTCGCTCGGCGCCGCACTATGCTCCGCTTCCACAAATGAGAGTTTTCGGTGGAACCGGTGAACCACGCGAGCTGGTTAGATGCGTGGGACAGAGGGCTCGTAGTACCTGCAGCTATGCAGTAGAAGGGAAGGAGCCTAAATCAATCCCCTTCCTTCTTTTTTATTCAAAGACACAAAAGCACAGTACAAAGAGATTGGACTCTCGGATGAGACTAAGCAGCTACCGTTCCGACGCGCCCCTGACCCTATCTAAAGTGGAGCCTAGTCAACGCGTTGTATTAAAAAGTCAACACCGGGCAATCCGAAACCCTAGGTTAACGCCGGTCAATGCGTAACCCTAGGTCAATGCCAGTCAACACGTTACAATAAAAAGTCAACATTAGGCGATCCAAAACCTTAGGTCAATGCCGGTCAATGCGTAACTCTAGGTCAACGCCATTCAACGCGTTGCGATGAAAGTCAATGCAAGTCAATTTATATTATAATAGAGATAGTCAGTTCTAAGTTAACTCGATGACACGAGCCAAAATCAACTCACCAGTTTTGATTCAAGACTTCAATAACGGCCAGATGATAAACGCAGCACCGGGAGAACTTCAGCTATTCATCAAAATATCGAATAGACTGAAAATCGAAGGAGTAAAGAATCAAAGCTAACTACAGGTCCTTTTATACTGACTAAAGGTTGGACCGATCATATCCAAAGTATTTCAGGCTCATCTATAAAAGAAACAAGACTGAAACACTTTGGAGGAGGTATCTATAGGCGTTAAAAATTACCTATAGGTCCCTGCACGCGGCTCAATATAGAGAGAAGATGATAAACATCACTATTCGAGTCATAGAAGCTCATTTGATGATGACAAATGAATGAAGTGAGTCGACGGACCGTGTGAAGTAATGGAACTTCAGAATAACCAAACACGAACTGATCGGGAGCTGCGCGTCACTTACAAAAGATGAAGTGCCCCTTAGGTCCCGTTTACTCTACACATGATTCAAACATGTAAGCTCATAGATCTCCTCATAGGCTTTCTAACGCACTTTGAATCATATAATTCTGAGTTTGGACAACGAAAATATGACGGAAATAGACAGAGCGTGCGAAACTATGCTCCGGGCCTCGCCTAGACACCCCTTGGTGTCTTGACCAGGCTTGGACAACGAAAATATGACGGAAATAGATAGAGCGTGCGAAACTACGCTCCGAGCCTCGCCTAGACACCCCTTGGTGTCTCGGCCAGGCCGAGACACCCCAAGGTGTCTCATCCATGGCCGAGACATCCATGAGTATATCGGCCATGTCTGAGACACCCTTGAGTGTCTCAACCAGGCCGATACACTCACAAGTGTCTCGGCCACGCCGAGACACCCACGGGTGTCTGCAGCCCAAAAATGCTGATTTGGTAGTTTTAAGCTATTTTTTGATTATTAATCGTCTAGATTTGTTTCAATTGATCTGATATCATCCAAGAATATGGTTAAGTGGTTACAACTGAAGATAAGATCGAATCGATCGTTCTTATCAAAAAACAGGGGTCCCAAAGCCTATAAATACAGCCCCATGGCCTTTATTTTTTCAGATCTGGAATTCTCGAGCGTTGGCGAAGTCCTGCTGAATTAGAGACTGAAGAGCCATGAATTTCAGAGAGTAGGAGGAGACTTTAGTGAATTCTTCAGCATAAAGAAGAGGAGTTTGCCAGATCTGTAGCCCGGTTCTTTTTCTTGAGATTGCCCCGTTACGGTGATCTCGGGAAGAGTGGTTATCTCACGATTACCGAGATAATTGCTTCGGTTTCTTGATTCCTTCATGAATCAATAAAGCTCCAGATTTGATCTGATCATTTGGTGGTCCACAGATATCAACGTCCCCATCACAGACCAAGATCCTACGCAAGCAGAAGACCGATGTAGGCGTCAAAAAATGCTTATAGGTCCCCGCACGTGGCTCGAGACAGAGAGAAGATGATGAACGTAACCATTCAAGTCACAGAAGCTCATTTGACGAAGATAAACACATGAAGTGAGTGAACAGACCATGCGAAGTAACGAAACTTCGGAATAACAGAAACACAAATGAACCGGGAGTTGCACGTCACTTACGAAAGACGAAGTTCCCCCTTGTGTCCCATTTACTCCACATATAATTTAATTATGGGAGCTTATAGATCTCCTTGTCAAATTTCTGACGCATTCTGGATCGCACAATTCTGAGTTTGGATGATGAAAATACAACAAAAATGGACGGAAATACACAAAACCGAGCCTTGAGCAAAAGTCCAGACACCCTTTGGTGTCTCGGCCAACCAAAGACACCAAAAGGTGTCTCAGCTTGGCCGAGACACTCTAAGGTGTCTCGGCTTGGCCGAGATACTCTTTGGTGTCTCGACCAAGCCGAGACACCCCTTGGTGTCTCAGCTTGGCTGAGACACTCATAAGTGTCTCGGCCACGCCGAGACACCCACGGGTGTCTGCAGGCCCAAAAACTAGATTTTGGTAGATTTTGGCAGATTTTTGTGGTTTTTCGACCGTTAACCGCCTGGATTTACTCCAACTGATAAAATATTATCAATGAACATGGTTAGGTAGTTACAACTGAAGATAAGAGTGAATCGGTCATTCTTATCCAAAAACAGGGCTCTTGAAGCCTATAAATACAGCCCCAGGGCCTTTATTTTTTCAGATATAGAATTCTCGAGCGTTGGCGAAGCCCTGCCGAACTGAATACTGAAGGAGCATGAATTTCATAAGAGAGGAGGATATCGATCTAGTTCTTTGGCGCAGGAAAGAAGAGTTCGTCAGATCTGTAGTTCCCGTGTTTTTCCCTTGAGATTACCCCATTGCGGTAAACTTAAGAAGAGTAATTATCTCACTGTTGCCGAGATAATTACTTCAGCTTCTTGATTCCTTCGTGAATCGATGAAGCTTCAGATCTAATCTAATCGTTAGGTGGTCCACTGATATTAACGTCCCCGTCACCGGCTATGAACCCACGCAAGCAAGAGTCGATAAACGAATCTTGTGTTTATTTTCGAGAGAGTTGTATTTTTTATTTTTTGAATTCATTATAATTGACTAAAGTTATAATGAAATCAATCATGAAGGTGACTTTCGAAGGAAACAAACTGGCGACCACAGTGGGAGCCAACAGCCTCTCTACAGAGGCTGTCGTGACGCAACCGACGATCAAGATCCCGGTGAACGAAGAGGTCGAATATGAATTCGACCAGCAAAAATTTGAAGAGTATCTCTATACCTCCTCTTCTAGATCCACCTCTCCCCACAGACACAGGAAGGCCTCCTCTTCCAGGAACGCTCGCTGGACTTCAGGCTCAAAGATCCAAGATCCTCTCGCTGCCATCGTACTTACACCTCGCGTGCCCCTCCAGCGTCCAATGAGGTCCAAGCTGTAGATCTGGGTCTCCCCTCCAGCAAAAGCTTAGCTGGTGAAGACGTACCAACTCTGTCGAAGAAAGCGCGCCAAAGACGACGCCAACGCCTTGCGCGTCAACTGGCCAAGGCTTTGGAGCTAATGAACGAGATCTACTATGCTAAGTTCAGTAAATGCGAGTTTTGGCTATCAGAATGTAGATTTTTGGCCCATGTCATTAGCAAGGAGGGAATTGCAGTTGATCCAACCAAAATGGAGGCAATACTTGATTAGGAGCCGCCAAAGATCGTTACAGAGATTCGTAGCTTCTTAGGTCTAGCTAGCTATTACAAGAAGTTTATCCAGGACTTCTCAAAGATTACTACCCCACTGACACGTCTTACGAAGATGAGTGTTCAGTTTGTTTAGAGTCCGGAGTGCTAGAAGGCCTTTGAGACTTTAAAAACCAAGTTGACTATAGAACCGGTGTTGATCATTCCGAGCAATGATAGGAATTTTGTTGTCTATACGGATGCATCTTTATCGAGTCTAGGAGGCATTTTGATGCAGACCCAGAGAGTAGTGGCTTACATCTTGCGACAGTTGAGGATGCATGAGCAGAATAACCCCACACATGACTTGTAGTTGGCAGCAGTTGTCTTCGTATTGAAGACATGGAGACACTATCTTTATGGGGTCCAGTTCAAGTTATTCACCGATCATCAGAGTCTGAAGTATCTTTTCTCCCAGAAGGAACTCAATCAGAGGCAGTGGCGATGGGTAGAGTTCATTAAGGATTACTAGTCTGTGCTTCAATACCATCCGAAAAAGGTGAACGTCATAGCAGACGCATTGAGTAGAAAGTGTCATCACGGGCTTGTAGCTTTGCGGTGTTCGTTATATCAAGATCTTCTCACCCTCAGCCGGTATGATTTTAGGCCAGAGATTGGCAAGAGTAGTACATTTTTGGGAGCTTTAGCCGTGCAGCCATCATGGACTAATAGAGTGGTTAGCGCCCAGTTAGGAGACTTTTGGATTCAAACCCGAAAGGGAGAGATTTTCAAAGAGCCCAAATCTAATTGGACCATTGGAGCAATGGAGGTCTTCGAATGAAAGACCGACTAGTGGTGCCGAACAATCCGCAATTAAAGAAGGATTTATTTGACAGGCACAACCAAAATGTACAAGGACCTAAAGAAGTATTTTTGGTGGAGCGGCATGCGTAGGGATATCACGGAGTACGTAGCTTAGTGCTTTACATATCAACAAGTGAAGGCAGAATATCAGAGACCCACAGGAACCCTACAGCCTTTATCCATTCCAGAGTGAAAGTGGGCAGATATTTTGATGGATTTTATTATAGAATTGTTGAGGTCTAGCAAGGAGAATGAGTCTATTTAGTGATAGTTGATAGGTTGACGAAGTTGGCACACTTCTTGCCAGTTAAGACGACTTATACAGCGGTGACTTATGCGAGGATTTTCATCCAGGAGATAGATAGTTCGATTACATGGAGTTCCAGAGACGATTGTGTTGGATCGTGGCTCAGTTTTCACTTCGTATTTTTGGAAGAGCTTTCAGAATTCTTTTGACAGCCAGCTATCGTATAGTAGTGTTTTTCATCTGTAAACAGATGGTCAAACTAAGAGGGTCAACTAAGTTTTAGAGGATATGTTACGGGCATGTGTTATTAATTTTCAGGGTAGCTAGGAGGATCATATTCTGTTGAGTGAGTTTGCCTATAAGAATAGTTACCAATAGACTATAGGTATGACACCGTATGAGGCGTTGTATGGGAGACCTTGTAGATCCCTGATTTGTTAGGCAGAGCCGAAGGACAGCTTATTACTTAGGTCGGAGCTCGTGAGATAGACTGCAGACAAGATAGCATTGATTTGGGAGTGTATTCTTGCTGCTCAGAGTTGGCAAAAGAGTTACGCAGATCAAAGACGATGACCTTTAGAGTTCCATGTTAGAGATCATGTTTTGCTGAAGGTGTCACCTATGAAGGATGTTCAGCGATTCGGCAGACGGGGAAACCCCGAGATATATTGGTCTGTTTCGGATTGTGGAACATGTTTGAGCCATCTTGTATCGGCTAGATCTTCTAGTATCGATGTTAGGTACACGATGTCTTTCATGTTTCTATGCTCAAGAAGTATTTGCGTGACGAGGAGCAACAGATGATGATTGATGCACCAGAGTTAGAGATTCAGACTGACTTAACCACAATTGAGATTCCAGTTTGTATTCTTGCCAGAGAGGACAAGAGACTTAGAAACAAGGTAATTCCTTTAGTTAAAGTTTAGTGGAATCAGAAAGGAGCTAAAGACCCTTCATGGGAGCACGATGAGGATATGCATTGCAACTACCCGCACATGTTTGAACAGGTAAAATGTTAGTTATGATTGGTTTATGTTCATGATTATAAGTATAGCCACATTTACATTTAACGCTAGAATGAGTATATTAACACTTAGCTCCTAATCATTCAGAATACATTGTAACATGGGAGGTTCCTTATTTGGATTTTTCGTCCGACGTACTAGTTCCGTTTAATTAGAGGTTAAGTGGGAGTATTTGCAATCTAGATTGTTAAGTATAAATATCGCTATTGTTTCATATCTTAGGATTAATAGTACAAGATATGTACGAAAGGGTTTCCTTGTCTGGATTATTTCCTCAACGTGTTTTTCTTGTATTATTAATCTCTAAGATACGACTGCGAAATTTTGAGGACAAAATTCTTTTAAGGGGGATGAATGTAAAACCTCGTAAATTTTAAAATATTGTGATAAATAGTGATAAAATACTTTTTATTATTATAAATATCATTTATTGATGAATGAGTATGGTAGTAATCGATTTGAGATAGATTAAGTGCATATATGTGTGTATTTGAGAGAGAACATGCACAAAATTTGTAAATCAGGATATGTTCCGGTCGGTCGACCGACCCAAACTGATCGATCGACCGATGATACACAATCGGTCGACCGATACATTATGGCCAGTCAACCAATGGGGCGTTATCCAGTTTTCCCAGTTTGACTTAGTTTCGGGTTTTATTGATTTATTTTGGGTTTACCCATATACATATAAGAATATACATCCGAAAAAAAATTCCCATCATATTTCCTGAACCCTAGCAGTCACCCTTTCCCTTCAAAACCCTAGATCATATTTTTTGCGAATGTTGAGATCTTTGTGAAGCGAATACTGAGAAGAGGGCGAGATCGTCAACATCTGACGAGGGAGAACCTGTTTTCTTGCATTCTTGGGAATTCCCGCACGTGTTGAGGTGAGTTTCATCTCCTCCAAACTCATCCCTTACAATTGGTTTTTATTTAGTTTTACTTGGAATTATCAAACTTTAAAACCTATTTTAAGAATAAAGATCGTTTCTTTGAATTGTATGATGTTAAGATCAAATATTTTTGATTTAACAAGATATAACACGGGTTTTCAGACACGGGTTTGAGTTTTGAACATGATTTAATATGAGTTTTGTTGAGTTTTATGGTTTTTTAAAATGATTTTACCGATATGAACATGATAGGATTGTTAGAATCCCCTTAAATATAATGATTATGTTTCATGTAGGTTAATCAAACCCTAATCACCTTAAACAAGTTTATCTATATGTGTTTTACGTAAAAACACCAATTTGATGAGTTGTAGATCAAAAATATGCACATACTTTCACCTCAGGATCATGTTCGGGTCGGTCTATCGAAGTAAGGGAGTCGGTCGACCGATCCCTGCTATGTGGCATGTGCACATTTGTGCATGAAGGCGATCGGTCGACCGATGGTATACTTCGGTCGACTGATGAATTGCTGTTTTGGGATTTTGTGATCACATATTTGTTTGATCGCAACCACGAAGTGAAAATTGCACATAGATCAATGTACGTGACCATGAGAGTGTATACGTACTTGTTTTGAGCATGCACGAGCATTTGAGGTATGTAATATACAATTTTAACTTGTCATAATTTGAGAGTAGCATATACATTGTATTTCATAATTTTGTGGATGCTTGAGTGGGTTAGTTGGTATATCACAATGAGACCGTGATAAACTACACTCAGGGTGGCTAGTTGGTATGTTACAATGAGACTGTAGCAGACTACACCCCGTCGTGCATCATTATTTCTGGAATAGGTTGATGTGTCTATCTCCGCGGAGCGATTAAGTAAGGTGGTTGTTGTCACAGGATATTGTGAGCGCCTTACAATAGTATCGTTATTTCATATAGAGAATTGTACAGATTGCATTCATACTTTCATGTTAGTTACCCGAGAGTAGGGTATAATATTGAGGTTGTCCTACACGACATATTTCATGCAAGCTTCATTTTACCGTATGATTATTCTAGTGACTACGCCATCAACCCGAGGGTAGTGTGATTTGACATGACTTGTTGGTTGAGGTTTGGAGTTATATTTCTTTTATTTATTATTTTACTCATAGGATTTGGAGTTGATATTTATCGATTTACAATTTGAGATATGAGGTATATACATAAGGGTTTCCTTGTTTGGATTATTTCACTCAACGTATCCATTCTCGTGTTATCAATTTCTAAATATCAAATTCTGCTTAGTTCAGGTTAGATAATTTTATATCTATATGTACTAACTTATATTTTCATATATACTCCTAACCCCCTCCCCCTGGGGATGATGGAGATGATCTCGCTAGCGCTTTGACTCTCGTTGTTTCCCCTCTTTTTAGGTAGCGAACCAAGCGTCCGGAGAATCGCAGGTTAACAGATTTTCAGCTTAGCATCCATCATATATTATATTAGTAGTTTATTTCATGCTCCACAATAGTTAGTGTTTATTTTCAGACATTTAGCGTTGTACTTCATTTTGGAAAGGTTGTGTGCCTTAGTACTCTATTCAGTTGACTCTATGTATCGAGATATTTTACATTTGATTTAGTTTGTTAATTGTACTTTATTTTATTCAATTGGAACATGATTATGAGTATTTAGATATCTCTTTCCTTTATCATGTTCATTATAGTATTACCTTATTCTATCTGCTTTGTACCTACACTTATTTATTGTTAATTCTACTAGAGAGATATTACTGTGATGGTGAAACATATTGTTACACAGTGTTTGTGCATGGCAGGTTTGACATCCTTGATTTTATCTTGGACTGCAACCATGTGTGAAACTAGGGACGCCACATGGGCGAAGTTTGCCTATAATGGCTATGGGCAAAGTTCATTAAGCGGCCATAGGTGAAGTTCATTCTAGCAATCTTCATCAGAACGTGGGTAGCTCGCTTCTCTTAGGATGTGCATTACATTGGGCACGTAGGCCATTTGGGTGAAGTTTGTTCCAGGCGAACTTCGCTTGAAGCTTCACTATGACTTGATAGCGAGCTTTAATGTGTCCTAGGTGAGCTTTGTTGTGGCTCATATTTAGGCCATTATGATTGAATGTTTAGCTCATGTGCATCCACTTCTTGAGCTTATATTGTGCTCAACTATCAAATTTATGTTACCCATACTGAGTATCTATCAAGGATTGAGCTTGTACATTTCTACCATCTACAAGAACCCTCCGCTGAAGTTTTCAAGATCTTTAGGCTATCTTTTAGCCTCTTTGAGTGGTCTAATAACTTCTTGTAAGGAGTGAATTTTATTTTGGGAAAGCGGGTGTGAAAAGCTTATAAATAGCCCCTTCTGTTTCCAATCTCTTCCATCTTTATTTTCTCCAAGTCAAAGTCTACTCCTACCAGATCGGAGTTGATCCTTAATAGAGATGCTGAGATCAAGTGACTAAAATAAGAGTTGACTCATGTCACCAGCGTTGTGCAAAGGAGATTCAGATTCTCCGTTGATTGGTGGACTTGCTTTCGGCTAAAAATGTTTGTCTCGAACAAACTCTCGAGAATAATTCAGAGGCATGGCGTGAAATGAATCGCGAAAGGGATGCATAGAGCTATGAATGTCATGTTTTGCATAAAATTATTTGAAGGCTTCAATGATTCTTGAAGAAGGATCCTTGAAGCTCCACGAGTGAGGACTCAGAGAGTTATTAGGTTCCACAAGTGTGGACTCAGAGAGTGATTAGGTGTCGTCTGTCATCCTTAAACAAGACACCTTTCATTGTTTGCTTGCTTTCTTTCTGTTCCTCAACCGTCACAAATTCAGAAGAACAAGAACTTTCTTTTCTTGTAGAAGAATTTGTGATCAATGAAAGAATGATTCTTTTATGAAGATTGCTTCTTTTCGTGTGTTTGATCCTTGCATGGCTTGTTTGTTGTGTCGAGGCTAAAGCTTAGGATTCGTATGTAGGTGAGAATCATTGAATGAGATTTGTCAAGTGAAGTCTCTTATAAACTGGGTGAAGTTTGATCAATTTGGAGACTTTAGCAAAGTTCGCTATGTCAGTTAGCGAAGTTCATTTTGCATTCGGGTGAAGCTTGCTGAGTTAATTAGCTAAACTCGCTCATATGGTTTAAAATTTCAAATCCCTGTTTTTGTGCTTTAATTTATGCTCTTAGGTGAAGCTTGTAGTGAAATTTTAGGGCAAAGTTCGAGGCACTGGACGAGGTATAGGGCGACATCTCCAGGTGAGGCTCACTGAAAGCCTATAAATAGACTATTCATCTTCTTCCTCTTCACTGAAATTACCCTAGAGGGGGGTGAATAGGGTATTTGCTAATCTAATTCGATATCAATGTTAATTTAAAACTTATTAACTAATATCCTAGCAAAGTGATATACAATAAGATATGTGCAAGGATATACAATAAAACAATAGGCGATATAAACATGCAATAATGACGATATAGCTTAGACCCTAGAGGGGATGACTAGGGTCTTATGCTAATCTAATCCAATTTTATACCAATTTAAAAATATTATTCTTGCAAGATAGATATATAATATGTTATGAGCAAGAATATACAATATGAATAAATAGCAATATCCTAACAATGATATATATATATATATATAT
>BQKN01059689.1:32511-53408 GCA_022839385.1 Asparagus kiusianus
ATATATGTGTGAGGATATGAAACTAAGGGTAATATAAACACAAACAAGATAGTGGTCACTATGAGCAATAGATAATGGCGACAAGAGTGAAATGAACAATAAATATAAACATAAAGATCATATATAAAAATAGATTTATGAAATCAAAAGAAAAAAGAATGGTAAATATGAGGATCATGAAAAAAGAGTTTTCAAATGAAAACAAATCACTCAAATGAAATCATAAATCAAGATTTAAGTCCAAGAACAATGTTTGGTCAATAAAGAAAGCTTTCTTTGTAGAACTTGATCAAACCACATATAGAATGCATTATAAGGCACAATTGAAATTTGAATCATCTATTTGTGATATATAATAAATTAAGGCACAATTGAAATTTGAATCATCTATTTGTGATATATAATAAATTCAAAAGAACAAATCAAAACAAAATTTTCATAGTTTAAAAATAAGATTACAAAACATACAAGAATTATGAACTATGGATAGAAAAAATCATCTTTAAAAGTATAAAACCAAATCATCATTGATTTTCACAAATGAGAGAGGCAACCATATCAAGCTCTTGAGCTTGTTTCAACCCATATAAATATTTTAAGCACCCGGTAAACAATGTTTGGGAATAAACACCCAATAAATCAGGGGGTTTATATAAACACAAACCTCTCATCAAAAGCGAAACTAATAATCATGAAAAGAAAGGAATTGATCAAAGAAGAATTGTTTCCATATTAAAAGTTTTCGAAGCACATTTTGCAAAACCAAGAAAAAGAAAATAAAAACACTAAATTTCTTGGTTTAAAAATCATTTTGGCACCCAAGCATTCTTGGTGCCGGATTGTTTGGAATATGACCCTTATCATTCAAGCTCAAAGCCCTAGGGTTATGAACCCTTTTAGGTGTATTTAGTGTACGAACACGGTCAAAACAAAAATTATGTAAATGATCTTTCTGATTGCAATAAGTGCAATGAAAGAGGCCCATTTGATTTCGTTGACCAAGTGGCGGTGCACGAGTCATTTGCAAACATAGAAAATTTATTTGTAGCTCTTTGCAAATGTGAAATATAATTAAATAAAGGTAGGTCTTTTGGATCAACTTGTGATTTTGAAATACTTTATAAATCAAAGCAAAATTTTGCTCAGTGTCCAAACCTACCACAAACATCATACTTAAAAATATGTGGTCTACTAGAAACATTTGGCAAACTAGATTTTCCTTTCAAATAAAAATAATATTTGGCCAAATGACCAAAACGACTATAATAATCACATTTAAACACATGAGCATGCTTATGATGAACTTTATGAGTGTGTGCATGTACATGTGTGTATCATGAAGAAGCCTTATGAGATGCACAAGAAGCATTAGTCTTAGAAGATTTGTGTGTATCATAGCAAAATTTAGCAATGTGGTCTTTACGATTGTAAATTGAGCATTTGTAAACTTTGCTATAGAAGTGTGCATAGTGTGTAGGAGATTTTGTAGCACTAGATTTAGAACGCTTGTCCATAAGTTTCTTATGGTTATCAATGCATATTCTCAAAGTTGAATCTAAAGATGAAATACGTTTATTTACAAGATTCAAATCTTCATTATTAGACACATATGTATTTTTATTAGAAGTAGAACATAAATAGTCATTTATAAAAAAACAGTATCATTTTTTATGTTCTTAACTTCTAACATGGCATTATTTTTGTCATGAGTCAAGTTAGCAATATCCAATTTTAAATTATTGTTTTTCAAATTTAACATATCATTTTTTTCTTTAAGAGTATCATTTTCTTGAGTAATGATATCAAATTTGGAAGCTAACTTCTCATGATCGGATTTTAATACAACATGCTTGCTTTGTAAATCAATAAAATATGTATGCAATTTGTCATAGGCATGCAATAATCTCTTAGATGCACAAGCAAGTTCATCATTAGGTAAATCATTAATAGAATCGAACTCGCAAACTTCACTAGGGCTATCGCCTAGTGGCCGTGTGCATAAAAACAAAGCTTCACATGAACTAGAAGCGGAATCCTCCAAAGCTTATCGGATTGCCTCCAAATTCCCTTGATGTGCTTCTATAAGTTTCCATAATGTGTAATCACTATTAAAAGAATCAAGCTTGTTAGGAATGCATTATGTAAAAATTCTAACAAAAGCTTGTTCATGGTAAACATTTTATGATCATCTTTACTCCACTTGGATTTCTCCAAAGTGGGTACAATATAAGTGCAATCTATAATTTTCCATAAATCAAAATATCTATATCGAACAAAAAGTTTGAATCTAACACACCATTGAGCATAGGGAAAATTATCCAAACGAATAGCAACATTAATGGCATAACATATACTAGGTGCACCGTGCATATCCATAATGTATATATGTGCAAGAAAGATACAAATAAAATCAAAACAAGATTAGCACAAAAGATAACTTGGATCTTTAACTCAATGTGATTAGACCTTAAATCAAAGAGTACTAAGCTCTAATACCAATTGTTAGACCCTAGAGTGGGTGATTAGGGTCTTATGCTAATCTAATCCGATTATATGCCGATTTAAAACTAATTCAAATATTATTCTTGCAAGATAGATATACAATATGTTATGAGCAAGAATATGCAATATGAACAAATGGCAATATCCTAACAATGATATATATATGAGATATATGTGTGAGGATATGAAACTAAGGGTAATATAAACACAAACAAGATAGTGGTCACTATGAGCAATAGATAATGGCGACAAGAGTGAAATAAACAATAAGCACAAGTGAGACGCCAAGGCAATCACAAACGCACAAAGATGATCACGAAGTTTGCACCTTCCATCCTACGTCTCCGCTCCCCACTCCCGGGAAGAAATCCACTATCACACTGGGTTTTCTACACTTACCCGAAAAACGTTTACACCTCACAATGGGGTTTTCTAGCTAGCCGAAAACTCTACAATCTTACTCTTGTAATCACACTTTACACCCTCTAAGTATTGGCCTAGCCCGTGTCCTCTTCCTCAAGTGTTCGGATTTACAATCTCTCTCTAGGCTTTACAACCGACGCCACTCCTCTTGGAATCGACCCCGTCTCTCACCAACCACTCCTCTCAGTGTACAAGCGTAATACAATGTGTAACTCACAATAATGCTCAATTACAATAAAATATTCTCTAATTGGATGAGAACTCAATGTAAGCTCAATCTCACGAATCACAAACCCACAATCCAAATAATACTATGAATGTAAATACAATAAGCTCAATGGTTGTGTGTGTAAACAAAGAAAAATAAAATCAAACTCAATTAAAGTCTAGCAAATATAAATATGACAATGTAAATGTAAACAAGCTAGATAATTGAGTTAAGAAAACTTCTCTAGAACAAGAGAGATGGAGATGTGAAGTGAAAAGCTCAAACCAAAGATGATCTCCTCTTCTTGTGAAACAATCTTCACAAACCAAACTTGAAACAAAACTAAATAAAACTTAAACCCTTGTTAAACCTTGTTTAAAAACTTCTTAGATAGGATCTGAGAGATGAGAGCAAGGGGGTATATATAGACACCCAAAACATTAGCAAAAACCCAAGCAAAATGACCAAAAAACCAAATTTGTAATAGGCTAGAAAAAACTAGTCGTTACAGCATCAGTCGACTGACGGGTTTCATCAGTCGACTAATGAGCTGACCGTTAGAGGCATTTCCCAGCTCATCAGTCGACTGATGACATTATCAATCGACTGGTCAGTCGACCAAAATAAAACAGAAACTTTTTGATATTCCAGGCAATTTTTTTAGTCGACATATCAGTCGACTGATGTCATCAGTTGACTTACCAGTCGACTGATAACAAGTTATCAGCCTGTTTTGAAACAAAAATCTAATTTTCAAACCTCTTTTAAAAATAGCAAATAAAACCAGAAAAATATAAAACTTTAAAAAATGATTGTAGACATGGAAATACACATGTTACAAAAACTGGTTTTCAAAAAGTGCTTCCCATTTGAGAAATCTCTTCATTTTACAAAATGGTTCAAAACATGAAAATGAAACATACTTGTTTTGTCATTTTGACCAAACCATGTTTTGAAAACTTTATAAACTGGTTTTATAAACTTGATAAAAGATACAAACTATTATTATTAATTCTATAAACTAAAAACTCAATATTATGCAAAAATAAAGTTTTGCACAATATGCATTTAACAAAATGATAAATATGAAACATGTATATATATGTAAACAATAATATAGGTTTCATATTTTTATAAACTTGTAAACTATAAAACCAAAACTTGTGTATATATACATAACTATATATATACATAGAAACCAATAGAATGTGTGTGTATATGATATTGACCTTGTAGTATCTAACACACATAATCTAAACCCTAAACTAATTATACCCAAGCTTGTGATCTTCAACGAAGCTCTATCTTGGTACACTTACGGATGAAGCTTAAACTTGGATCTTCAACTTGAATTGCAAGGCTTCAACCACTATTCCGCCAACCTCCATTGGATATGATCGTGAATGCTTGATTCCATCTATCCTCCAACATATTGTTTGTTTACAATAAATACAAAACACAAACACTAGACAAACAATATTAGATATAAGTTGTTTGTTAAACATCATCAAAACAAAGAGGCCAACATGATGAACAATGAGCACAAAACAAATACACCAAGGCAATCGCAAACACAAAAAAATAATCACAGAGTTCGGTCGACCCACAACTTATGTCTTCGCTCCTCACCTTCGAGGAGAATCTCCACTATCATAAATAATTACTACACAATCAGTTTTCTAAGTTCACCGAAAACTTTTATAACTCTCACAAATGTAATCACACAACACACTTCTCTAAGTGTTGACCTAGCCCGTGTCAACTTCCTTAAGTGCTCGGAATTACGACATCTCCCTAGGATTTACTACTGACGTCACTCCTATTGGAATTGACCCCGTCTCTCACCAACCACTCCTCTCGGTGTCCTTATGTATTACAATATGATCTTATGATAATTAAGCACAAATACAAAGTTTGTGTTCTCTAACAAGATGAAAACTCAATTAAGCTCACTCTCAATGAATCACTCACCCCAACCCAATTATATAATGTATGAAATGCTAAAAGTTCAATAGGTGGTATATGTGATCAAAGAGCAATAATAAAACTAAACTCAATTTAAAATCTAGCTTAATAAAAAGATAATCAACAACAAATATATATATGAAGCTAGAAATAGAGTTTAGCAAAACTTCTCTGAAAACCAAGAGTGAGAGAGATTGAGATTGAAGCCCAAACACGAAAGAAATGTTCTCCTCCTCTTGTGAAAACCTCTTCATAAACACACTTGAGAAACACTTGAAAACTCTTAAACGAACTTGCCCAAAACTTGATTTTTTTTTCTTAGATGGTTCAGGAAGTTAAGGCAAAGGGGTATATATAGGTTCTAAGAAAAAACCCTAAGAAACTAGAAAAATCCAACAAAAAGACAAAAACCCCAAAAATTAGGAAACTGGAAAACTAGCCGTTACAGTGCCATCAGTCAACTGATAGTACTGTTCAGTCGACTGATGAGCTAACCGTTAGAGGCCGCTCATCCTTCATCAATCGATTGATGACCTACTTCGGTCGATTGATGGTTCATCATTCAACTGAGCAGAAACTTTTCTACTTTTCCAACACGTTTCTTCGGTCGGCTGATGATCCTCATCAGTCGACTGATAACATGCATGGGGAATTTTATGAACAGTAAAATTAAACTTTGAACCCCTTTAAAAAATAGTAAATAAATTCTAAAAAATATAAAATTTTGAAAAATGTTTATAAACATAAAAATGAACATGTTACAAAAGAAATTTATAAAATATCATTTCCCAGTTATGAAAACTCATCATTTTGCAAAAACTCAAAAGTACATGTTCATTTAAACACTTGATTTTGACACTATGACTTAAACCAAGTTATAAAATCTTTTTGACTTGATTTATAGACTTAATAAAAGATGTATACAATGATATTTTGTCCATAAACCAAAAACACAATGTTTTCTCAAAAATACATATATTTTGATAAAACCAAGTGTGTGTGTGTGTGTGTGTGTGTGTGTGTAAAACTAAGCTTGAAGTATTTATACACAAAATATAACACCTAAACTAATATACCCAAGTTGATAGATCTTCGATATTCTCGTCTTGGTTGCGGATGAAGCTTGAACTTGTACTTAACTTAAAATGAAAAGCTTCATTCCGATATTCCTTCCCTTCTCCAATGGATATGATCGTGTAGGCACAAGTCCAACCATCCTCCAACAGAAGATCTTTGTGTAGAATACCTAATAAGTAAACATAAAAACTCGACAAACAATGTTAGAAATTGTTTGCTAATCATCAAAACTAGATTAGATACTAGGCTCATAAACATAAGACCTAACATTCACTTTTGCCTCCAAAACTCTAAACCCTCAAACTCTTCAAGTTTTCCAACTTTTCTTAGTTATCTTTCATCCTAATGGCTCCCCGTCGTTAGCTCGTCACGGAAAAGCAAGTTGTAGCGGGTCTCGTCTGCCAAGCACTGCCGCTGTGCCATGACAAATAGAGATGGCCTCTGGTAAGTTATATTGCTCAACGTTTTTCAGCTTCGCCATTAATGACAAGGCTATTAATCGCTATAGTAGTGCCCATTGGGCTCGAACAGTGCTTTAAAGTACTCGAGCTAACTTCGCTATCAAAGATGAATTTTGACTAACTGCATTCGGTTGTGATTCATGGTTTCACTGGCGATGGTGAAGCTTTGATAGTCATCACCAATAGTGTTTCTCATAGAAAACTTTGCTCTTCAAGCGAGATTCACTTTTTGAGTCTGATAGACTTCTACGTGAACTTCGTTATGTTAGCCCATATGGGCTTTTGGGCATGTGTTGTCATTGTACTAAGATTCGCCACTATTGGTACAAGCTTCGCTTAGACTTGTAATTTCTGAGTTTAGTGGTGGGCAAACTTCCCTCATGAGTGACCTTCGCCCAAACAAGACTAATGAGCTTTGCTTATACGTAGGGATCAACGTTTAGTTGAATTTCAAGAGTCAAGTCTTCTAACTCGTCTTCTTCTCTCTGTGTAGTTCCCTTGCCAAATATGCCTATCAATCAGCACAATCATTTTGGTCACGATGAAATTCTAGACCCATTAGCATTGCATCTCTATAGGGGTAGTGTTTCTCTATTTTACGAGGAGAGTAGCCAAGAGCAGAGAGACGCAATCCGTCATGGTAGTGACGATACTTTGAGGGGTCTCATTACTAATGCCAAGTTCTCTATTCCTAAAGAGGATTCGTCTAGAAAATTGCATTTCTTGTTTAAGTGACAGCAATCCAGGAGCCACCTCCATCTTTAACTTGGAGAAACAGCAGTAGTACTGTACTGAAGAGGATTGTCGCTTTTTATCTGTGTGCAATGCAACGAGTCGTATTTTTCATGTTCTTACAGTACATCATCATTCCTCGTTTCATGCCATTCTCCATCACCATCAAACAGGACAGCGTGATAGTGGGAGATTTGTAGCAAGAAATTTGAAAAATTTGTTATGTAGCCCTCCTTAACTTTTTGAAAGGTAAATTTCACTAAACCTCCCATAACTTTGGGCATTTAGCATTAAACCCCTAAAATGTTCGCTACTCTCGTTGGAACCCTTCTAAGTTTGAGAATTTCAAAAAAAAAACCAAAATATTTTTATAATTCGCCCTTAAACTCCGTGATGGTATTACTCCATAATTTCATATTGATGAAAACTAACTCTCAAAGTCAGTATATACCCCACAAATCACGTATTTGAAAATTAACCTATAAAATTGCAAGCAATCCTAAATGTATGAAAACTTGCAAATAGTTTCCTAGAAATTTAAAAGTAGAAACAATGCTTAGAAAAAATTGAAAGTTACAAGCAAAGCCCTTTAATATCCTAAAAATTAAAGAGAACCCTCAACAAATCAGATATTACAAACAAATATCTGAAAAGCTAAAATAAATATATACAGCCTCCTAAATAATCTAAAATTATAAAAAGTGCTAGAAGAACTAAAAATTACAAAAAATACACTGAAATTCAAAAATTATAATTGACCCCTACAAATCTAAAATTATAAACAACCCTTTAAAAAATCTGAAAAAACTATTAAAAATCCTCCTTTAGAATCTAAAAGTTACAAGCAATCCCTAAAAATTATAAAAAAATCAAAACAATGCCTAAAAAATATGTAAATAGAAAAATAACCCATAAAATATCAAATAACAAATAGCATCCTAAAAAAATCTAAAATTGTAAACAGACTCCTAAAATATGATGATTGCAAATAGACCCATTAAATTTAAAAAATACCAAAACCCCCAAAAATTACTAAAAAACCAAAAAATCCAGAAATTATAAAAAACTCTGAAATTACAATCCAGAAATTATAATCAATCCTTAGAAAAAACCTGAAAGCTGTAAAACATTCGTTATTGAGAGTTTTCTGCCACAAATTATTGGGAGTGAAGTGACGAAACATGAAATTTATTGTATTTTCTTGGAAAATTTATTGTGGGCATTCTCATCATCTGATTTCATATGAAATAATAATCTTAATTTTGAGGGTTTTTTGCCAAAAGTTATTGGAGGTGTAGTGAGAGTTTTAAAGACAGTGGGGATTTAGTTCCAACACCTAACTTATTCAGGGTTTATAAGAAGTACCCATATTTTAATTTTGGGTTTTTTCGATATATAATGCCCAAATTGTACATACTTTCAATTTGCACCTATATCGTGCTAATTGTAAGCTGGTCCCCCAAATTGTTTTATCCCCTCAATTTTTTCTTCACCTTAACTTTAGTTAAAAAGACGAAAAGCTTGTGGAGAGATCACTACTTGATCAGAGCCATTGATATTCTAGTGAGTGGCTATGATACTTTCTTTGAGAGAATATTAGAAATGAGTGCAATACATGAGGTTATGACATTTATTTTGAGGGCCTGTTTGTTTCGTTTCCCCCAGAAACCAAAACACACTTTCCTTCACTTTTTCACTTTCCCCCACTTTCTTTAACCCATTTTCCTTCACTTTCTCCACATTCCCCCAATAATATTGTGACAACTCATCCCATCACATCGCATTTCTTACTTTTAAAAATAAATTAAACACAAGAAATGAGTCACATCAATCAACTCATCTAACTCACCTCACCCACCTTTCCTTTATTTTCTATCATCTTTAAAAATTACTCACATCATCCAATAATATGGTGACAACTCATCACATCTCATTAAAATTTCCTTCCATCCATTTCCTTCAAGGGGTTGTTTGTTTGCCTAAAAAAAGAGGGAAATCAAAGAAAATGAAACCTATTTCTAGGAAAAATAGGTTTTGGGATTGTTTGGTTGGCTAAAAAATGAATGAAATCAAAGAAATGGAGATAAGATGAGATGAGTTGCCACCTTATTATAGCATGATGTGAGTGATTTTTTAAGAAAACTTGTTTTGATGTTGTTTGGTTGGCGGAAAAAATAAGGAAATGAACTATAAGAAACCTATTTCTTGTAATAGGTTGTTTTCTTTTGTTTGGTTATTTCTTAAAAATAAGAAAATAGATAAGATGAGATAAGTTATCATTATATTATTGGATGATGTGACCCACATTTAAGAAAATTATTTTCCTAGCTTTTTGGGAGGAAAACAAAGAAATGAAATGTTAATGAGATGAGATGAGTTGTCACAATCTTATTGGATGATGTGAGTGATTTTTAAATATGAGATGAGATGAGTTGAGTGATGTTGTGGATGAAAATAATATTTTATTAGATGTGGTGGATGTGATGGATGAGTTGTTGGATGAAAATAATATTTTATTAGATGTGGTGGATGAGTTGTTGGATAAAAATAATATTTTATTAGATATTGTGGGTGAGTTTTAGGGATGGAAATGTGTGAAATTGTACTTTTTGATATTTCTTGATTTTTATTTCTATTTTTTGGTATTTTAGGAAATAACCGAACAGGCCCCCAAAAAAATAAGGAAATTGATTTTCCTAAGTATGAGTCACATCATCCAATAATATAATGACAGCTTATTTTCTCTCATTTATTTTCTTAGTTATAAGAATGAACCAAACACAAGAAAGAACAAAAAATAAAGAAAGTGGAGGAAAACATTAAAAATTACTCATCTCTTCCAATAATATGGTGACAACTTATTTTCTCCCTCACTTTCTTTCCGAATTTTGACGAACCAAACATTAAAAAGTAGATAAAAACATTAAAATTCATTTTCTTTCCCCCACTTCCTATAATTTTTTGCGAAACAAACAAGCCCCGAGTGTAAACTAAAAATGAGTGCAATACACGATAGTACAGTGAGTTTTAGATTTATTATGTATTATGACTACTCAATGGATAACTAACATTTAGGATTGAAAAGTGGTCTCTCCACTACCTTTCTGTAGTGGAGAGAATCCAAATCCATTATTGATAGAATTGTATACCTTCACAGAAAAATTACCTTTTAAAATTAATGTAAGGGTATTCTAGAGTGAAATGAGAATTTTTTGCCTGTTCTTCACCGTGGGCGTTATGTGCAAAAAAAATTTGCGCTTAGTTGGGAAATACAAAGTATTAGAGGCTTTGTTGGGAACAGCCAAAAGTATCTAGGATTTATTGGAGGATGAAGATTGAAGGGTGAAAATGGAAAAGGAAGAGAAAATTATGACACGAAAGTTATACCTCTCATAATGACTGGTTATTTGAACTCATGCAAACAAACTAAAAATTCCGATCTAGGTTACGGTATGAATAGATTAAGAAAAAAAAGGAAAATCTATGGAAAGAATAATATCTGCGTAACAAGTTGATTATAGAATTGTACCCATTTCCAAAAATAAATTTCTATACTTTTAATGATATCATATCTATAAGACCTAGATTTCCATCAAAATTAATTGACGTAAAATATTGATGAGTTATCAAGGACTCACAACTTTGGATCTAGCAGTGTTAAAGCAGTTCGAAAAGTACAGTCTAGCTATCACCATTCTTTAGCTAATAATTAATGGGCTTTCATGCTTAAAAAGTTGAGAAAGATTTGAGTAGACTCGAATTCAAGATCGTTCAATACGTTTTCTACTTTGGTTATCTAGCCTAGCTTTCAATGGAGGAGGAAGAATAAATATTCAAGTAGTCAATCCCAAAATTTAGGGATCAAAGTTTTTGTTATTACTGAACTTGTTCATCTAACCCACTTGCTTTAGATGTCTGCCCACAAATTGATGAGACTTTTTCTGTTGCATTATACTTCGTGCTACTATTATGTTTTGCTTCTGCCTGACGATATACATGAATGGTATACATAATTCATTCATCAATAACTAAAAACAGTCGGATAACTTGCTTCCAATTTAGAGACATTCTTCAAATCATCTACAAAGGAATATACTTGACTTTGACGATGTGAGCAGTAATCAACAAGTAAACATTCTCAAAGTCCACAAATACTAAAAATGTGTCCCTACTATGCACATTTATAAGTTATGTAAACTTATATTTGCTGGCAATTGCTCCTCCTCAAAATCATTTCTAAAATACAGTCGGAACTTGTGCAAATATTACTTATAGTTTTCAAATAGGACAAATTTTCAAAATAAACGAACTTTATTTGGGAAAATCGACCTATTTGCAATTTACTCGCCATTTTTGACCTAATTTTAGCCAACTGACTGAAATTGTATCGAAAATAGCGAATAAAACTTTACGGAATTGTAAATTCCCGTGAAGTTTAGGGGGTGTTTGGTTCAATTTCTAGAAATTATAGGAAATGTTTTCCACCTAAAATATAATTTCCTTGTATTTCTGAAAAAAATTATAGGAAAAGTTTTGAGAAATCAAAAAGTACCAATTTTCTTGTTTTTTGTACTTTGCTTGTTTGGTTAAAACAAAAAAATAGCTCATAACTTTATAGAAAATAACAAGATTTGGTAGGTTTTTAATTAAATATGGTATGTGTCAGATTTCTGGTGATTTCCTCTCATTTTGAGAGGAAATTACTTTTTGTAAAATTTGGTAGGTTTTGATATTTTATAGAAAATATTTTTATAAATTTTTTGTTGAACCAAACACAATTTACAGAAGTCTCTGAAAAACTTTTAATTACAAATTTACCATTGTCAGATCTTTTGAGAAAAGTTTTCTCAAAAAGTGTGCAACCAAACAGCCCCTTAGGGGGGGTTAGTCACATTGAACTTTTTAAGTAGAACTGGGATAATTGCTAAAGTGGGATACTTTTTTGACACTGGGATAATTTAGTGGAACAATGATGGATAATTTTTGAAGTGGGATAATTTGATAGGATAATTTAGTGGGATAATAGTGGATAATTTTATGAAGTGTGATAATTTGGTAGGATAATTTGGTAGAGTAATGGTGGGTATAAATTATTATTGTTAATAATTGTATATTAAAATAAATATAAGATTGATAAGCAATTGATTAGTCTAGTAATAACTATAAAATATAATGTAATAAAACATCACTATTCATCTCAAATAATAAAATATTTTACAACTAAATAAAAATCTAAATCCCTAGAGTGACTCGACTTCCATCATCCCACATGGCCTCTGCCATAGAATTTCTCCAAGCTCCTGTAGCTGCTCGTTGAGTCTGTTGAGTCTGTAACTCATCTTCTTCATCAGAGTCATCATCCGCATCAGCAATATTTCGTGGAGCTTCTAGTGAAAGATCATAAATGTCGAAGTCATCATTTGTATTCTCCAATCTTAAAAAGTTATGCAATCCGACGCATGCAACGAACATCTTTATTTGTGTGGCATATGGAAAACCTGGAGGTTGGCTCTTAAAAATAGTGAATCTAGACTTAAAAACTCCAAAGATGCGCTCGACACAATTTCTAAGAGACGCATGCCGATGGTTGAAAACTTCTTTTGAATTTCGTGGTCGTTGTCGATTATTAGCATGGCCGAACTCTGAAAGATGGTACCTTTGACCTCGGTATGGAGCAAGAAATTGTAGCCTATTTGGATAGCCGCAGTCAACTAGATAAAATTTATCTGCAAACAAGAATAAAAATAAGAATGAGAAAAAAATATTATAAAACTAAAAAATATTCTTTAATTGATAGAAAAAATATTATAAAAAATATTATTACTCTGTGGAGGTGGAAGTCCATAAGGTCTACTCATTGCATCCTTCAAGACTCTTGCATCATTAGCAGAACCCTCCCACCCAGCTAAGACATAAATGAATTTGAGATCAAATGTGCAAGCTGCCAAGACGTTCTGAGAGAGAAAACCATGTCTATTTCGATAGGGCGTCTGATCTATGTTATACACCATGCACGGTATATGAGTCCCATCTATTGCACCGATACAGTCCTGAATAATCAATGTGTCAGACGATCTCAAGTGATGTGTGTGTGGCGCGCACGCATGTGTGTCTGTGTGTGTGTAAAATCTAAAGCAATAAGAATTACCTTGAAATAAGGCCAAAAGCGAGATTCTGATTTAACCTTATCAGGTGGATCAGTAGGGGGTGATACCATCAAGCATGATGCTAAAGTTACCAAGGCCTGTAATGCTTTATTGAAACATACACTGATGGTCCATTTTGAACGATCAAATCGATCAGTTGCAACAGAGTATTGTTGATTCTGACTAACCGTGAGAAGAAAAATAGCAATCATCTCCTCAACACTAATGTGGTATGTGTCTTGTATATGACCCCGCTCTCTCAAGATATTGCGTAACTTCATGAAGCAATCTGGGTACATGCGGTAAATTCTACGAAAATCTTGTGGATGATTATCCATCTTGGACTGTAAGTATGTGAGACCAAGATCTGTAATACCACGTCGAGGACTTCGAAAATTAAGCGTATTTGCTATGAACTCCTGTGATAAAAGTGCTGATATCTTTGTGATCAGATCTGCAGCCTCAGCAGCTAATTCGATTATGCGAATCAAAAGATTATCATCGAAGTCTTCATGATGAAAATATAAAATGGGCAAATTTTGATCTTCCTCCATCCTATTAAATAATATAACCAATGAAATATAATCACTTTACTTGAAACTTATGTGCATAGGAAATAAATAAAGCATTCTATTATTAGCACACAATGGGACCGATCACAATGTAGCAATCAATTAAAAAATATTGACCTATATGCTAATCGTTAATCACCAAACTATAAAATTGCACTACTCTCATCTACACAACATACAAGAATCATTTGTTGGGATGATACTTATAGAAATTTTATCCATTAAATGCACCAAACTAAGATAGCTGACAAGTCAAATAACATAAGAACATAATATAAACAAAAAAACAAAAGCATAGCACATCCTAAAAATAAATAGTTTTGACAAATTCAAATAAGATTGATCCTAAAAATACTTTCCAAATCTCAAAAAAAAAACATGACATTATCCCAAGTTCCACCTATTCAATAAAAAATATTTTGACAATATGAAATTCCTCATAATCCTAACACCATAACAAATCTTAAAAAACATAGAAAGATCCTAAACTTATAAATTATCGCCTCTAAACATCTTCAAAGAAATCAGAATCATAATGTTCACCATTTGGATTAGAATTGGCTTGAGTCCCATCATTATCATCATTCATTATCTCACCAGTCAACCTAAAATGTAGAAACTCATAGCGGTCTTTTGCATCCATGTCAATAAATGCATCCTTCATGTCCTGTGAGATATTGTCACTGAGGATATTCCATTTTTGTGGATTAGTCAATTCAGAAGTAGACATAACAGCATCAACCCATTCTTTATTCCGACCTTTTCTTATCTTCCTCAACTCATCAACTAACTCATGAAAAGCTTTACCTACAGTAACAACTCCCTCTCCTACCTCTTGCAATGATAACTGGGAAGATGCAGAGGATGTGCCTGCAGTACCAATTGACCTACGCCTTCGTTTACCATTATTCAGAGTGGATGGTCCAGAACCAGATAATGGCACACTATCAGTGGGAACGGTGGTAGCATGTTGCATATCTACAGTAGCATTTCCTCCATCCGGAGATTCTATCTCAGCATCAGCACCAAGTATGCCCTCCCCAACCACTTCCTCTAAGCGTGCTTCATCCAAACCATCAGGACCTAAACCTATAGCTCCTCTGCCAGAAGCACCATGGTCTCCGCATACCATAAGTATATCCTCAAAATTCTCAAAAAGTTTATCCTTGAGATTTGGGGTATTTGGACGTGCCTAAAACATGACATATGAAAATAATTAATATTATGTTCAAATTAATATATATATATATATATATATAGAGAGAGAGAGAGAGAGAGAGAGAGAGAGAGAGAAAGAGATGGGTATGCTTGGTACAAAGCACAAATTTTGTGCTTGGTAGTGATGTGTCACATCCCCATCCACACATTACCCATGTAAATATGGTTCCACATTTGAATGAGTGGAGGGAGATGTGACAACTCACTACCAAGCACACTTTTTGTGCTTGGTACCAAGCATACACATATTTCTCATATATACATATATATATGAAATAATATGACATAAACCAACCTCTAAAATGCCATTCCACACTTCGTCGGGACAAGTAAATTTCTGTGTGCTAGGGTCCCAACCAAAACCAGAGTTATTTTTCATCAGGATCTCAACAGGTGCAATCTTTCTCTTCCATTGCTTTATCTTGTTCATTACATGATTATATCTAAAATCTTTTCCAAATTTTTCAACCAGAGGGGGTATCACATTCCTCATAATCACATGCTTTTTAAAACTGCCATTTGCTTGTTTATTTCCATTCTTAACTTCCTCTACTAACAGTCTAAGCAATTCATTAGCCTCTGCTTCAGTCCATATCATGTAATCCATCCTTGCTTTTTTCTGTCCCTCACTTTCTTGACCTCGAAATATTTCTTCTTGATTTTGACTCTGTGATCTTATGTCCATCCTATAACAAATTCAAAAATAACTTTTCATAATCTCAAATATGGAATCAGATTAAAATATAAATGCATCTAATATAAAAAGAACAAGCACATATATAATAATAATGTGAACACAGATGAAGATTTTCGGGTTATTAGGCTTCAACTCCTACAATATGAACTACGCACATCAAAACCCCACTATGAACTAGGCCACCAATATGAACTACGTACATCAAAATATACAATGAAAATGCAAATAAAATTGTACAGGATAAATTGTCTTTTTCCACATACCCAACCAAAAAAAAAGCACTAAATCAAACAATAAATTCTAGTTCAAAATCTCTGCGTGCAGTAGAACAATTATTTAGCAAATTACTCGAAGAAACTTGGGACCATTGCATCAAATTTACTTCTCTTATTTTCCCCCTCTACCATGTGCTCCATAAGCAATAATTGAAGTCATAAGCAGGATCTTCACATTCTGCACCCTGATTAATAATCTAGCAATTTAGTCTCTTTCTGTGTGTTAAATATGTTGTCTTAGCTATTCAATCTGAAAGTATGTAAGCATTAAATTTCAGACCTGAAATCAAAACCCCACTTGATCCGGCATGAGATTTGAAGGATTGGACACAAAAGCCACATATATTTGATGTAACCACAAATTTATTTGTTAAGAAAAGAACAGCTTTCTGACTAACAACCCTTCTTAATATGAGAATCACTAAAAATAGAATTGTATCTATCAAAGGTTTCCGTTTCTAACTCTATGTAAATAGAGTGCTGTATGATGAGTTTTATTTTTTCTTATGAAATGACTTGTTCTATGTCATTAGCACTAGCTAATAGTGATCAGTGTTCTAAGCTATGGTTGACATGGGCTCATAAAGAAACCTACACGACTAATAGATAGTTAGAACTTCATGGTTTTCAGACAACCTCTAACCAAAGATATCTGAGTTGTTCTATGTCATTAGAACTAGCTAATGGTGATCAATTTTATTTTTAAACAATTCCTCTACTAACAGTCCCGACTGTTTAGGAGTTGTTAAATCAGGTTTTAAGGCTTCTAATTGGGGTTTAACAGCTCCTAAACAGTCGGGGTTGGCAACCCCGACTAATTAGGAAACTGGATTAAGCCTACGTGGCATAAAACGGGTCGATTTTGGTAATTAAAAAAAATCGGTCGATTTTGGTAATTAAAATTCCGTTTGGGTCTACAGTGAAAATTTGTTCGAAAGAAAAATGATAACTGCTTCATCATTAGAAATTAACTATTATTAACCCTAGAAAACCTTACAAAATTAATTTAAAAAATATTATTAACCCTGAATTTTTTGTCGATTGTAACATAAACCCTAATTTCATATAAACCCTAATCATAAAAGCTTGCCTATCAAGTTCTAATTAGAAAAAGGGATCGATTTTTTAATCTAACATAAATTCTAATTTCATAGAAATTAATCTTATCAAAATCATATATTAGTTTCACTTAATTACCTACAATAGTACTTGCAATCATGAAATCGGGCCAATCACATAAAATTTTATCCATCCGACTCCAAATCATATAAAGTTTTAAGCAGTATCATGGATAAAAGTTTCATCATATATTTAGAAACTAATATATGATCAATATATGTACACAGAACTAATATATGATCAAACATAGATTAATTTTTGCTACAACAATAAAAAACCATTATTTATCCTCATCTTCGCCCACAACAACAAAGAGGCTCACAGTTTCGAGACATAGAAAAACAAAGCAAACAATCAGGGAACCAAAATTATGCAACTTGCACAGACGTATATTTGTTCTCATATATAAGTTAGTACTTGCAATCATGAAACAAGTACGGCAAACTTTCATACAAAGAATACCTGAGTTCGTGGATAGCGCCGGAGAGGTTGATGAAGCCGAGACAATGAAGCGTTGTTCTTCAAAGTTGATGAAGCCGGAGGAGATGCAAAGCCGAGATACAAAGTTGGAGGAGATGAAGTGCTGTTCTCCGAAAAGAGGCGGAACAAAAGGGAGGCGGAAGCGCTGTTCTAGGTATTTCACTTTTTTCCCAATTGTTTTCTTTTCAATTTGTAGGATAATTTGAGAGAGGAGAACTTATGGTTATATATATAGGTAGTATAATTAGTGGGATAATTATGATTAATTATCCCAATTCTAATTCTAGTAGAATTCTACTTGACTAACGCACCAAAAAAATAATACAGTTCTAGTTCTATAAAAGTTCTACTTGACTAACACTATAAAAAAATATCCCATTTTCTAATTCTATGTGACTAACACCTTAAAAATTTATCCCACAAATTATTCCAATTCCAATTTTAAGTTCTATGTGACTAACCCCCCCTAAGAGCTTAAACTGTGTATACTCCAGAAGACGTACGAGTATAAACTATGTCGGACGCCGGACAACGCGTCACAATGAAGCATGGACGCCGAACAATGCGTCGCAATGAAGCTGGGACGCCGGACAACGCGTCACAATGAAGCATGGACGCCGGACAACACGTCGCAATGAAGCTGGGATGCCGAACAACGCGTCACAAAGAAGCACAAACGCCGGACAACATGTTATCGATGATTAGTTCTATGTTAAAACAGCAAACTCGAGCTAAAAAGCCAGGAAATCGAGAATCGACTTCAAATTCAAAATTCTGACAGACGGTCAAACAATAAATACAGCACCGGAACCCTTACAGACATTCGACAAAGCACTGAACAGCCTGGAGAACTGAAGGAATCAAGAATAGAAGCCATTCCAAATATCCCGTCATGACCAATTGAAGGATGGGACAATCATATCCAAAGTATTCCAGACTCTTCTATAAAAGAAAGAGGCTGAAATACTTTGGAGGGGGTATCTGTAGGCGTATAAAACTGCCTATAGGTCCCTTAACACAGCTCGACGACGTCGAACCAATCATCAGGCGACATACGCAAACACGATCGTTAGTTCGCAACACCGAAGCCAAGCGATAGGTGACGAAGCGGATTAACGAAGCTACGAGGCTGACGAACCGCACGTAAACAACGGAATGAATCCACTCTCGTGCGGAATCAAGCTAACGGTTTGGTGAATCAACGAGTCATCCAACCAAGAGCGGACTCAGACGAATCACGATCGAATCAAGATCAGTTTCAGACTCGAACTCAGAAGCGGATTTACTGCCAAATCAGGACCCGGATTTACTACCAAATCAAGTCAATGAATCAAGTCCGGATAGATCAACTACAGAACCGAACAACGGACCAAAACGACGGAACGAACAGCGCCTTAAGGGGGGCTCAGCCGAAACCGAACCACCACAAGGTGGCTCGGCGTGTCGGCCACCTATAGGTGGCTAGGCGTGTCGGCCACCTATAGGTGGCTAGGCAGCCTAGCCACATCAAGGTGGCTAGGCGTGTCGGCCACCTCAAGGTGGCTAGGCGTGTCGGACACCTATAGGTGGCTAGGCGTGTCGGCCACCTATAGGTGGCTAGGCAGCCTAGCCACCTTAAGGTGGCTAGGCGTGTCGGCCACCTATGGTGGCCGATCAGATCTGTGCCAAAGCATAGATCTGAGAGCCTATAAATAGGAGGGGCTATGTTCATTTTCAAAGGTTAGATTTTTTGGAGGCGAAGCTCTGCTGGATTCAAGGCTCGGAACTTAGAAAAGATTCAAGCTTTGGGACTTCGAGGACTTGTTCATCCAGATCTGGTGCTCGGCGATCGTCAACACCAAATAAGACAGGTGTTCGAGAGGACCGGATCTCAGATCTACGCAGGCGTACTCCGGATCAAAGCTTGGCTTTTGATCCCGAGATTTGGGCGATTAGTTCCTTGGTGAATTAATCCCCCCGGCTATTATTTCCTTGGTGAAATAATACCCGTCGTACTACGTAGATCCGACCGGATCTAGATCTCGCGGTGGTCAACGGATAAACCCCGACGCAGGCAAAGAACCCACGCAAGCGAGCGACCGCAAAACAGGAGCTCGTGATTTGTTCGACAAATAAGGAAAGTTGTAATCTTTTTTTTCTTTGATTTTCATTGTAACCGGATCTTATAAAAAGACCGGATCTTTGTAATCGATAAACTATTACTGAGAGTGCAATGACATCAATGAAGAAAGATTCGATTTTTCCCGCGAATAGTTTCCTCCTCCTCCATCATTGAGGTCATCTTCAACACATCCCACTTGACTTCTTGATTGTTGAAGTAGTATTTGATGGCTTCTTTCTCTTCATCCACATATCTTCGAATGCTGCACAATTAGACTTAACATGAATCTAATTAGACTTAACATGAAAAGCCTAACACTTCACAGTAAGTAACATGCATTTAATAGGAAATGAAATAGACTTAACATGAAACTTACAGGTATTAGTGGCATGCATTTAGGGATATATGTAACCTCTGTCTTCTTCAAACCCTCCAAAATAAGTTTAATGTATCTAATAGTTTCTGTATAAATAAATTTCCCCATGCAACTTTGTTCACCCTTTCAATGCTAACCACATACTTGAATAATAATCTAGGGATGCCTTGCACGCTTCTGGGGCACCATATCATTGAGCATTGGTAAAGTGTTTGTAGTAGAACAAAGTCTTGTATATCCTTCTTATTCTTTGAATCCACAAGACTTTCTACTAGATCTTCAACATATCTTCGGATGCTGCTTGGTGCTCTTCTTTTTTGTCCCTTCTCCCCCTCTTCATTTTTGAACAATTTAGCAAAATATTCTAGACATATTCTGCTTTTGGGTTCTCGATTAGTTTGGATAATTTTCCCGTCAATTAGGAAACTAGTATGATTATGGACCCAATCCAAGTCAAAGTTAACAATATTTTTTCCCCACTTTTAGCATCAAGGATAGACACTACTAAATAATGAGGTATCCTAGACGGAAAATTCCGTCTAGGA
>BQKN01059689.1:53808-112652 GCA_022839385.1 Asparagus kiusianus
TATATATATATATATATATATATAGAGAGAGAGAGAGAGAGATATGGGTATGCTTGGTACAAAACATAAATTTTGTGCTTGGTAGTGATGTGTCACATCCCCATCCACACATTACCCATGTAAATATGGTTCCACATTTGAATGAGTGGAGGGAGATGTGACAACTCACTACCAAGCATAACTTTTTGTGCTTGGTACCAAGCATACCCATATTTCGCATATATACATATATATATATATATATATATATATATATATATGAAATAATATGACATAAACCAACCTCTAAAATGACATTCCACACTTCGTCGGGACAAGTAAATTTCTGTGTGCTAGGGTCCCAACCAAAACCAGAGTTATTTTTCATCAGGATCTAAACAGGTGCAATCTTTCTCTTCCATTGCTTTATCTTGTTCATTACATGATTATATCTAAAATCTTTTCCAAATTTTTCAACCAGAGGGGGTATCACATTCCTCATAATCACATGCTTTTTAAAACTGCCATTTGCTTGTTTATTTCCATTCTTAACTTCCTCTACTAACAGTCTAAGCAATTCATTAGCCTCTGTTTCAGTCCATATCATGTAATCCATCCTTGCTTTTTTCTGTCCCTCACTTTCTTGACCTCGAAATATTTCTTCTTGATTTTGACTCTGTGATCTTATGTCCATCCTATAACAAATTCAAAAATAACTTTTCATAATCTCAAATATGGAATCGGATTAAAATATAAATGCATCTAATATAAAAAGAACAAGCACATATATAATAATAATGTAAACACAGATGAAGATTTTCGGGTTATTAGGCTTCAACTCCTACAATATGAACTACGCACATCAAAACCCCATTATGAACTAGGCCACCAATATGAACTACGTACATCAAAATATACAATGAAAATGCAAATAAAATTGTACAGGATAAATTGTCTTTTTCCACATACCCAACCAAAAAAAGCACTAAATCAAACAATAAATTCTAGTTCAAAATCTCTGCGTGCAGTAGAACAATTATTTAGCAAATTACTCGAAAAAACTTGGGACCATTGCATCAAATTTACTTCTCTTATTTTCCCCCTCTACCATGTGCTCCATAAGCAATAATTGAAGTCATAAGCAGGATCTTCACATTCTGCACCCTGATTAATAATCTAGCAATTTAGTCGCTTTCTGTGTGTTAAATATGTTGTCTTAGCTATTCAATCTGAAAGTATGTAAGCATTAAATTTCAGACCTGAAATCAAAACCCCACTTGATCCGGCATGAGATTTGAAGGATTGGACACAAAAGCCACAGATATTTGATGTAACCACAAATTTATTTGTTAAGAAAAGAACAGCTTTCTGACTAACAACCCTTCTTAATATGAGAATCACTAAAAATAGAATTGTATCTATCAAAGGTTTCCGTTTCTAACTCTATGTAAATAAAGTGCTGTATGATGAGTTTTATTTTTTCTTATGAAATGACTTGTTCTATGTCATTAGCACTAGCTAATAGTGATCAGTGTTCTAAGCTATGGTTGACATGGGCTCATAAAGAAACCTACACGACCAATAGATAGTTAGAACTTCATGGTTTTCAGACAACCTCTAACCAAAGATATCTGAGTTGTTCTATGTCATTAGAACTAGCTAATGGTGATCAGTTTTATTTTTAAACAATTCCTCTACTAACAGTCACGACTGTTTAGGAGTTGTTAAACCAGGTTTTAAGGCTTCTAATTGAGGTTTAACAACTCCTAAACAGTCGGGGTTGGCAACCCCGACTAATTAGAAAACTGGATTAAGCCTACGTGGCATAAAACGGGTCGATTTTGGTAATTAAAAAAAAATCGGTCGATTTTGGTAATTAAAATTCCGTTTGGGTCTACAGTGAAAATTTGTTCTAAAGAAAAATGATAATTGCTTCATCATTAGAAATTAACTATTATTAACCCTAGAAAACCTTACAAAATTAATTTAAAAAATATTATTAACCTTGAATTTTTTGTCGATTGTAACATAAACCCTAATTTCATATAAACCCTAATCATAAAAGCTTGCGTATCAAGTTCTAATTAGAAAAAGGGATCGATTTTTTAATCTAACATAAATCCTAATTTCATAGAAATTAATCTTATCAAAATCATATATTAGTTTCACTTAATTACCTACAATAGTACTTGCAATCATGAAATCGGGCCAACCACATAAAATTTTATCCATCCGACTCCAAATCATATAAAGTTTTAAGCAGTATCATGGATAAAAGTTTCATCATATATTTAGAAACTAATATATGATCAATATATGTACACAGAACTAATATATGATCAAACATAGATTAATTTTTGCTACAACAATAAAAAACCATTATTTATCCTCATCTTCGCCCACAACAACAAAGAGGCTCACAGTTTCGAGACATAGAAAAACAAAGCAAACAATCAGGGAACCAAAATTATGCAACTTGCACAGGCGTATATTTGTTCTCATATATAAGTTAGTACTTGCAATCATGAAACAATAGTACGGCAAACTTTCATACAAAGAATACCTGAGTTCGTGGATAGCGCCGGAGAGGTTGATGAAGCCGAGACAATGAAGCGTTGTTCTTCAAAGTTGATGAAGCCGGAGGAGATGCAAAGCCGAGATACAAAGTTGGAGGAGATGAAGTGCTGTTCTCCGAAAAGAGGCGGAACAAAAGGGAGGCGGAAGCGCTGTTCTAGGTATTTCACTTTTTTCCCAATTGTTTTCTTTTCAATCTGTAGGATAATTTGAGAAAGGAGAACTTATGGTTATATATATATATAGGTAGTATAATTAGTGGGATAATTATGATTAATTATCCCAATTCTAATTCTAGTAGAATTCTACTTGACTAACGCACCAAAAAAATAATACAGTTCTAGTTCTATAAAAGTTTTACTTGACTAACACTATAAAAAAATATCCCATTTCCTAATTCTATGTGACTAACACCTTAAAAATTTATCCCACAAATTATTCTAATTCTAATTTTAAGTTCTAGGTGACTAACCCCCCCTTAGTGTCTAATTACCCAACCTAATCATGATTAGATTGAATAAAATTTAGCGACTAAACTTAATGAGATTTAGAATCCCATGAAATTTGTGAGATTTATTTACCATTTTCAACCCAATTTCAACTAAGTTATGGGTCAAAAATGATAATTAACTCTCAAAGGGATCAATTTTTACAAATAAAATTCTAATAGTCTATTCTAAAATTTTGTCCTTTCAAATAAGGTCAAATGATATTACCACCGCTACCAAGGGTGGACAAAATATTTGTGCGTCCGATGGAATATCCCTACTATTATCCATTAGGATATGGTTATGTTTTACTAAAATCCATAAACGATAAAATATTGTTACGGGTATGATTTTAGGGTGAAATGTCTGAATCAATCTATAAAATATCCAAATAAATAGTAGTCATGCTATTGCGATGGTTTTAATCCTTAGATCAATGGATCTAAGATTAATTTTAATGATATCTAATCTTAGGTTTTTAAATATAATGAGCATATTAATGAATTATCTTGTATCATATATTATATTAGCATGCATATCATATTCATATCCGAATTTAGCATATATGGATATGAATTTTCCTTACCGAAGCATATCTATATCTTTACCCGTGATTGGTAAGCATATATGAATATAATAAGTATCATATCCGAGTACCATCCAGACCGTATGCACCCCTTCCACTACCTGTTCCAGTATGAAGAGCAGAGTCCAAATACAGTACATAGTGTTCAAGCTTGCTTGCTAACTTATTCAAGATCAAATGAGACAAAGCTCGATGATCTTCTGTTCCCTTAAATTTTTCTTATTTACATTTTGATCAAATATTTCAACAGGTTTCTTTAAAGACCATTCATGTCTACAAATTATTACAGAATATGAGAAGGAAAAAAAAACAAAGAACGGGAAACTGCTCAATATCAACTTGCTCAGATGCAGCCTGCAGAGATTACTCCATAGAAATTATAAGAAGCAATAACAGACAGGATTGGAAGATAACCTTAAATTGCCTATCAGGAGGAATAAATAATCTCAAAAACTGATTAAAAGAATAAATCGTACCGAACGCACTTGGAACTTTAATTACGACTGCAATGCCGAACATGGTTTAATGAATCATCGCAGGCAACTTGTGGTCCTCTTCAACAAATTACTGGACCTGGCCCATATTTCAGTTCAGGCAGCTGTTCAACTCTGATAGCACATATAACATACTTGGTTACAGCTTGCATGCAATAATGATTTCATAACTATACAGATGAAATACAACATAAAAAGATAATTCAGTAACATGCACACAAATTTATATGGTGTTACATCATTACCCAGCAGTAAGCAACCACTGAAAGATGCCATGGACTACGAGTTGGTTATAGGCTACACAGTGACATGCTACTCAAGAAAGATTCTGGGCACTCAATTGACCAGATTGCATCTCGACATGATGTCAATGTTTCCTGGTGTTTGAAAATCAGTGGAAGTTTCGGGGAATTCTGCTGATTGTGTAATGATGATTGGTGAGCTTTCAGTCACTCTAGGACTGTCATTGACTTTGGCTCATATGACAGAATTTGTGAGCCTTATCAAAAGGGTAGAATAGTGACGGGACCCATGTGTCCAGTTTAGCTGAAGCAGGGTCCAGGAAAGTGCTTGAAACATGGGTCCAATAAGCTAGAACAGTCTCAGGGACAATATTGGCCTACCAAAAAAATTTTGAGAACATAAGATGACATTGGATTTAAAAGAAGCAATTTGGGTCAACTCTGAAACTTATATATTCATATGTGTTATATATGACTTCAAATTTTGGAAGAAGCTGATGGTGCCGGAGATGGTTTCTAGCATCTGATAGAGTTCTGAATGTTGTTTTACTTATATGCTGCTAAATTTGATCTTAGCTCTTATTAAATAAGAGGCCTAAATCGTCTAAATCCAATCACGTGGTTACCAAGAGAATTATGTTGACTTGTTAAAAGGCCAGAAATGAGATGGAGATATACTGCATAATAAAAGTCAATACTTAATTAGACGGACACTCTCACTACGGGAGGCTCCTGCTTGTGCGAATGCAGCCACAAAGAGTGCATCAGGAGCATCAGGCGTGACTCAAAATGATCTCATTGGAGAGTTTCAACATCATGAGACATCCAAGGGTATGTAGAATGCATCACAATTCACAAGTCAACGAATCTTTAGTTATCCTAATGCTTTAGCATGAGTATGTAGCTCTACTTCTTGCTAGTGCTATCCACTTGTGGGTTGTTGTAAAACCCCGTAATACTGAATGTTGTGAGATATAATAATAAACATGTTATATTGTGATAAATAACGTTTATTGATATTTGAGTATGCTAGGAATTGATTTGAGATCAATCTGATACATATATATGAATATATGAGTGCAAATACACAAAACATGCACGAGAAAAAAATCTGGGAAAAATGATCAGTTAAGAGTTTATAGATTTTACACAACGATGCACTTAGAATCTGGAAAACTCAAAATACCAAAGTTGTAGGTCTTTTCAAGGGCTTTCCAACAAATCTTATATCACCTCATTCCGAGGTCGGACGCGAAAGTTATTGCCAAAATACCGAATGTTATTTTCCTAGTCAGACTAGGTTTCCTGGTTCGGTCAAACGGGTTTATTTCGGGTTTACATATATATATACTTATGTTTTCACGAAAATTATCACCCTTACATCAGAGTTTCAAACCCTAGCAGTCCCTATTCCTCTCTCTAAAGCCCTAACCCTAAAATTGAGAATTTTGCGAGCTTTGTGAAGCAAATATCGACACAAAGGGCGAGATCATCGACGCGTAGCAAGGAGAAAACGGGTTGTTTGAACTTCTAATTGCTTGCTGTTTATCTCAGAGGCTTAGAACGACATTTGAGGCAAGATTATCTTCATCCCAACCTATCCCTATAGTTAAATATCTAGTGTAGATGATTAATATGATGTTGAATATGTGTTTTCATGCTTTAATCTTAACATGAGGTGTTAAAAGTCAGATTTTTTTTATAGTAAACCTTAAAATAAATGCTAGATGAATAATATTTTCTTGCTGTTTATGATAGTATCATGATCATTAGGTTTTTTTATAATTTTATTCATATATGAGAAATTTAAGTGATGTACTATATATATGTTTTTCTGCAGAAAACTGCAGCACTTATATAATCTTTAATTGAGAGTTTAAGATAGCAAACAAAATCCAAATTTAACCAAACCAGTTTTATATGAAAGCTATATGTATCTAGTTTCTAAAATAGAAAATCATTTTTAAAAAGAGTTTGTATAGAGAAAGATATGTTATGTTTACTAACAACATGTCCTGCAGAAAAACGGCTGCACATATATAATGTTTAACTGGATATTTGGGATAACAAATGAACTCCAAACTGGACCAAACTTATGTCATTTGAAAGATGTGTGAATCTAGTTTTTAAAAAAAAAACCATTTGTAAAAATAATTTTTCTAGAGAAAGATATGCTTGTTTTACTAACAGATGTCACGTCTGCTTTTCCTGCTTGTTTTGTGGAGCTGTGTTACGCCGATTTGAGATGCGTTCGCGGAGTTTTGAACCGCTTGATGTTATACGTATAGTCATGAATATGTTATGTTATACATTTAAGAATCCCAAGGGGATTATGATGAATTTTGATTTGATCATATTTGGATTAGATATAGTTCATATACATATTAAATGTCGTTGATGAGCACAGCTTAGTACTATATGGGATAGTGCGTCGACACACCAGATATACACAGTTTATACATAAGGTGGATATCATTGATGAGCTCAGTTCAGTATTACATGAGGTAGTGCGTCGATATTCCACATGTACAGACCATTGAGTCGGATTTTAGGAGGCTTGATCTAGCCGTCCGTCCCGTATTAGGGTACGATGAGGCTCGTGAGCCGTATTTCTAGAATGTCTATTTGGTAGTCCATCCCGCACTCATGTTATGCACTGAGATCGCGATGAGACTAATGAGCCGTGTACACAGTTCAGGATACCTACAGGGTAGTCCGTTGCACTGAGATGATTACTTGATAGCCTAAGTATGACAGATACCGATTATGAAGACGACCTATCATTGAACTATATAATTGAGATACGTTACTTTTGAAAGTATACAAAATTATGTGTTGGTATTTTTATTCTATCTCTCCAGTGATTATGGAAGATATTATAAATACGATGTGTTGATATCTTATTTTTTTTACTGTCTCTTTTTACTTCTTAGTTGGGATCAATGATTAGAGATTCACAATTTGAGACTTATGATATATACATGAAGGTTTCCTTGTTTGGATTATTTCGCTCGACGTATCAGTCTCGTGTTATGGATTTCTAATTATTGATTTCATTAGATTGTCTTTTCTTAGTTCGGTATTAATATTTAGATATCTATAATTTGAGGCTTATGGTATATACACGAGGGTTTTCTTGTTTGGATTATTTCGCTCGACATACTACGTCTCGTGTTGTAGGTTTTTAAATGTTAATCCTACTTAGATACGGGAAAAATAAATCTAGATAGATTATGCTTAATAGATAGAGCCTTCACTCCATCTAGTAATCCTTTCCCTGAGGGCGGATGGATGTAATCTTGCTGTCACGCTCTGACGCTCTTGTTGTTTCTTTTTCTTTTAAAAATACTCTTTCAGGTAGCTCGGAGTTCCGGAGAACCGCAGAGTGACGGAGTTCTGACATAATCGTCGTCGCGTATTTTTATTTGTAGAGACTTCACTGTAGTTTTGAGTTTTATTCAGACATTAGAGTTTCATATTCATATTGTAAAGGCAGTGTGCCTTAGTACGATTCTTAGTTGATTCATGTTGAGACATTTTTATTATTCAGATATCAGAAGTATTATAGTTGAGACATGATTCTTTTCATTTATGAGATATCTCTTCTATATCCTGTATATTACATTTATTCCCTTTATTTTGCATGTTTGTACCTGCACTTCTATTTGGTTCTATTAGAGGATATTACTGTGATTGGTGAAACATGTTTATGCACAGTGTGGGTGCATGACAGGTTTGACATCTCTGGTTTCACCTTGGACTACAGCTTTGTGTGAACCCAGGGACGTCACAGTTATTACCTCAAAGTCGTATAGATCATGTAACATTGGTTAAAGATGGATTCGTGGAGTACCATCTTGTTTAAAGCGCAATGTCATCAGCATCACAATTACAATTAGCAACTTGATTTTAGAGATAGGGAGACTTCACCCCTCGTGTCATGCAAGTATGGTACACATCCTAAGAATATTAAGGAACAGTGTTTTAAAAATCGGCTGATTTTATCAATTTATCATCGATATATCAAGTTTGGGCTATGGTCGATACAATTTATGAAAAAAATTATCATATATCATTTTTTTACCAATTTCTCCGGATATATCGATGTAAATCCAATGAACCATCTAATTACTTGTGGACTAAACATCATTCGATTTTCTAAAATATACATTCTAAGTGAACATGTTTGGGTTTGGAAACAAAAACACTCTTTTTCATACTCGACCAGCATCCGATATACAAAAATCATGTTATCCTATTCTACTCCACATCCACTCATCATGTAACTCTAATTCTCTTCGCCTCCAATTCTCTCCCCCAAATAGCTCGCAAATTTCACTCAAAGAATTTTGTCGACGGGCTCTCTTGAAGACCCTCTATCTCGACAGCCTCTCTTGAAGACCCTCTATCTAAGCTCAATGACCCTTCCGAAGCTCCTCAATTCTCAAGCAAAGACCCTCGATCGTCGAAGACCCTAAACATGTGTTATTTATATTTTGGTATATTTATATTTCATTAAATGTACTTGTATTACATTTTAGGATATTATATTACATGTGCTCACTATCTGATATAACACTTTGATTTTTACTACTTATTCCTGATATATCTCCGATAACCACAATCCAATATGAATTTTGGTTGTTTGATGTATTTCTGATAATTGATATTAAAACCCTACTGAGGAATCATCTTTTTGTTTCTATCCTTATGCATCTTCGTTTTAGCATTGAATTAACTAAGAATAATGTTATGTTAATATAAGTTTTGAACTAGGTTTTTTCTTTTTCTTTTTTCTTTTTCTTTTTGTTGTTTTTTTTTCACTTAAACAACTAGTATTTCTAGATGCTAATAGCAAGGTATTTGTCTTTTACAAATTCTGCAAATTATGTGAATGATTCTAAGAGCATCTTTAGGAACTTTGGACTATAATCCGCTAAGATTATAATCCCAGTGGATTATATAAGATTATAATCTCGTGTGTTTGGTAAATTTAACGGATTATAATCCATTTTTTACAGTACAGTGTTTAGCAAATGGGTGGATTATAATCTATCAATGTCGTCAAACTGACCAAAAAGGACATTGGGTTGTTGGTAAATTATAAAATGAGGCCTTGAATTTTGTGAAATCATTAGGGTTATAATTGTCTTTTACTTGGTCACATCTCATGGTTTACACTCCACCAAAAAGTAAGCCAAAATAAGTCACTTGTCAAACATCTCAAAGTGGCTTATAAGCCACTTTGACCATTTGCCAAACATGTTCTAAGATATAGTATGCTATAAAAGAACATAAGGCAAGCTCGACTAATTCAATTAGCTCGAGGTGATCTTCTAGGTTTCTGAGCAAACTAATATTCCAAGGAATATTTCAGTTTCTTGTACAAATACATGGATTTGTAAATATATTGAAAACACAAAAATCCGAACATAATTTATAATTATAAACTCAAACTAATATATCCATTTAAGAACTTGAAAATATGTTACCAATATGAGTATAGAGAAAGAAAGACGAGGAGACACGATGTTTAGATGATTGTGTACCTTTGCCTAACTTTGAGAATTCCTGTTCCCAGCTGCATTGGTATGCCCATTATGATACATTCAGATACTCCTTCAATTTGGTCATCCCTGTGATTAAATGATGCATTGAACAGGTGCTCTGAGGTTTTTTCAAATGATGCCAGCATCAAAACACTGTCTTTCATCTTCGTCATGCCAAATCTCGTGATCCCGAGCACTTCACCCTGATGAAAACAGTCACAACAAGAAACAAACATGAAACCTAAACAATTGAGCTTAAATAACAATTACTTACAATGTAGAATTTATAAATGAACATATACAGATATGATAATGATGTTTACTTTATAAGTCATCACATCAGCGAGCAGCATCATGTGACGAGCATCAATGCTCATTCCATGACTTTTCATAGTATCTTGTATTTCGCTTATGATACTTTGTCTTGCAGCTTCGATGCCCAGCGTCTGCCAAATTTCCATGATATGATTACTCTTTGTTTTACTTGCATCAACACCAGGAGTGCCCATAACTGCTAAAAGGTTCGTACTGCAAAATTAAATCCACAGCTTCACCTTTTTCATTTCATTTAAAAACATAATTATTCAAACAAATGCAAGTAGAAAGCTCATTATGGTCATTTGCTCCAGGGTTTCCTTCAACATATGTAGTTTTCTAATTTCATAGCTTAGGACATGATAAGAAAAATAAATGAAAAACCAACAAAGTAACTACAACAGAAAACGTGTATTGGGTCAAATGCTACCTATTCATCATTACACAGGAACTCCTGAAAAAAAAAATCATATTCTTTCTGATTTCTGGAAGAATGGAAATAAAAATGCATGTCTGCATGAAAACTAACCCTTCAACCAGTAGATTATATTTTCCTCTTTGACAATTAATAACAGCACGATCCACCGTTGAGATGCCCTGCGAATCAAATTTATGATATGAAGACAAATAATTAGAAAAATATAAATGGGTAACTCTAACCCACAAACGACCTAATACTTGAAATTTCAACATTTCGAGTCTATCTATCAATGTTTTAAATATCGGCCGCCATGTCGGACATGGCGGCCGATATTGCGGATTCGGAGCCTAGCCGCCACGAAATTGTTGAATTTAATGCGTATGGCGTTTTTGAGGTCATGTCGGGGACATGTCGGAAAATAGCGGATATATCGGGCGACATTTCGGCCATCAAATATCGGCCAAAATTCAAAAATATCGGTTTCACATTGACATGTTGAAATCATATGATTTGCAATATCTTTCACCTTCTATTTATGTAAAGTTTCACATTGTTTCCTATCCACTACCCATATGGGTACTTGCTGTAGGTTTTAATTACTTGTTATTGCATGTGTTTTCTTTATAATGTAAGGCTATAAGAACACATGAATTTATTTGTATTAGTTGCACATATACTTCGGTTTTACTAGTTTCTTGTTTGGAGAAATGACATATATATAATAAAAATCCTGCAATTGTTAGTCGATGCAGTTAAGTAGTTTAGAATAGCAATTACGAGTTTAATTTTCAATTTCAGTAGAATTTTCTTTTTGTTCCTACTAGTATAATGCACGCGCTTTGTATGTGAATTTTTTTTTTTAATCTTTTTCTTTGAGTGTAAAATTATGAAGTGACTTTTATAATAACATAAATTCTTAAATTGAACAATTAATAAATCTTTACATTAATAAATAAAGTTGTGTATAAAAAATTGTATTAGTAATTTTTATATTCTGGATAATTATTATACTTTAATAAGAATTGTCTAAACATATGCAGTTAAGCTGTTCTAGTGTCTATTTGGTTTTCTATGCAAAAGCAAAAACTTGGTGGTTGCTTGTGAAAATGAAGACCCTTCTCATATGTACTTTTTCATATGTTTAGACAATATAATTATCAAGTATGTGAAGATTCCATTTATGATATTATATCAACCTATCCGATATGGCAATCCGATATTTTTTTCATGTCGCCCGATATATCCCCGATTTCCGCTATCCGACATGAATTTTGGCCGACCGACATGAACCCGACATCCGATATTTAAAACCTTGCTATCTATAATTTCACACCTTCACGATGACCTTTGGAAGGATGGACGTCAAAGAGTGCAGTTCAGAATTTAGTCTACTTCCATCTTTGTTATCTCCTTTAGCATTTCGCCCACGAGGGAAAATTCTCAAATTGCCTTTGCCATGGAATGTAATATCCTGCAAGAATATTAAACATCACAAATACCATTAAGGGCAATATAGGAGACAACTATGATGAACTATCCTCACCTCTGCTTTTAATTTAAGATTTCGATGATTCACAATTGAATTCTTAATGGAATCAAGAGAATCTTCCATATGCAATGTTTTAATTCGCTCCTTATCAAGTACAATAGAGATATATGGATGATTAGATTTGAGTACAGTCTTCACAGCTTCCGCCACCTGCACAACAGAGAGGTAAGGCCCATGTGGATCCGGAAAAGGCCCAAAAAGAATTCTACATGTGAAACTTTACAATTAGCAAAACTTCAGGGGACTTCTTGAATAGTTTACAAGACGAGTAAGCTGAAAGACAGGTAGAAACAAACATGCTGCATTCTTGAAACATTCTTAGGATTTTCCTCACAGTGCAACTTTTACTTGTGAAAAAACTTGTAGCTAATTTGGAGATGCAAAAGACATGACTATGCACATAGGTTTCATCCAGCTCTAACTGGTGACGCACCAACTGCGTCTGATATAGAGTTGGAAATTTCTGAATTGTGTGCATGCTAGTAGAAATAATCTATTAATTTCAGAATGATGAAGCTAAACCAGAGTTCATCAATAAGTACTACCTGCAGAGAATCTATTTTTGATTATTTTCTCCAAAAATACTTTGATTTAATATTTGCTGAAAGTAACAGGTTATATAGGTAATGTATCGGACAAGAAAAAATCTCTGTCCAACAGATCATAAACACATGCATAAATTGGACAATTATTTCCCCAAATCGATCCTTGGGTGAGATTTTATGTTAAATGCATAAGGTCAGTCACTGCTTAACGGGACTTAAAACCCCAAATAAGAACATTGGACCTCCACCTAACTCAAGCACTTATTTGTATCCCTTAATTTAAAAATAAGAACTACGTGTCCTTGAGATAAACAACAGATAAAAAGAAAAAAAAATTACATCGCTCCACATACAAAGTGTCCTCCATGTAACTGTAAAAACTACAAATGTAGACCAATGCATAGCTTGAAAGAAGCAACATACCTCACCAAGGAGAGTTCTCTCAATTTCACTCTTCACTAAACGAGCAGATTCCTCTTTGTCATCACAAAAAAGTGTAGCAGTAATTATTGGTGTGCTAATATTTTTTGCTGCATTTATAATTTCCTTAATGCGAGGAACCCCAAGAGTAACATCTAATTTCCAGTTAAGAAAACGATTTTGATTTATTCAATGCATCTCAGTACTAAAATTACAAACCAGAGAAAGGAAAGAAACCTATCTTATAAGGACCATGAAAATGAAAAGGATTAACAAGTTTGCGAACATTTTTGTTATTAGGAAGAAAAAGAATAATCACCCAAATATATGGATTCTTCAGATTGAACATCTGGAAATTAGAATTGTCTGAGATCTAATAATAAGTACAGAGAACAGATTAAAAAACACCCTATCTTTCATAGGGATAATGATAATTGGCCTTAGAAACTCTATCTAAACTACATAATTCTAAAGAGAAATGAGTAACGAGGTATGACTCGGGTAAGAATGCATGAATACGTGTGACTACAAGTGACCCTCAATGTGCAGTTATACTCTATGTAGCACGGACACGGATCCGACAAGGCCATCCGACACGCCGACACAAGGCAAATCCTAAAAAATACATAGGATACGTGTGTCCGACACATCTGACACGTACACGACACGACACGGCTTCACGTTATGCGTGTCCGTGCTTCGTAGGTTATACTCTCTAAAGCTCATGACATCGGACAAATATATACTTCAATGTGCTAGAATGCATATGTTTTCTAATTTCATGTGATGCTCATTTCACGCAAGAAAAAAACAAATACGCAGCAAACTAAGTTACATTCTGTCCAACTGTTTGCGAACTGTGCTATCAAACAGTATAATAGTCACCAACTATCTAAAGATCACATATATCGAAAATCGGGATTATGGCAATCTTAAAATAAAGTGATTTGGGGTTTAACAAATTTCAGTCCATTAATGATACACTAAATTGGATAAGTATTTTCTTTTGTCCAAATTCCTCTGTTGCTGCAACGCACATGTTTCTTATTCCCAATAGACAATAAGTACGACAAAACACCAAAGCATAGAAAGAGGGGGGAAATGCAATTTTACATGGAAGTCGCAATTTTAAATTCAATCTTTCTTTCTGATCAGGCAGTACAAAAATGATAATAGCACAAAACAAGAACTAAAAGAGTTTTTTGTCAATATAAATCTCTGTTTTATTATTAGTTTATAAAATAGGATCCATGATGTACAAGTATCAAACTATGCGCTTATATCATGAAGCATGTTATATCAAGCACACATAAAACACAAATATTGGACGCGATAGCGCTCTTTTCTTTGTACTTTTTGACTTCGTCTTGTGTTAAGATGTCACATTTTGAGCCACATCTGTGCCAGTGTGACTAGCCCTGCTACATAACCATAAAATGGTAGGGATGAGTGTTGTGCACCAGTATAGCTTTTTTTAGTGTTCTGGAACGGCATTTTATTAGTCTACATGAGGACCTTAATTAAACTTATGGATCTTGTCAGGATGATGTGAAAAGGAAATGATTAACTTCGCATAAATTAGATTTTCAACACATTCTACGAAAAACATATCACTAGATAAATGAAGAGGAATACAAAGGAGGAAAAAGAACAGCACACAAGGATATGCTTCATAAAGTTGCATTTATGACTAAATAAATTATGAAAAGAACATGCAACTCTGGTCATAAGAATCATCATAGGATACTCATGCTTGCGACTCCAGCAAAGTGAAATGTTTTCAGTGTCATCTGTGTCCCTGGTTCTCCTATACTTTGAGCACCAATGGCTCCAATTGCTGCACCTGCTTCAAGCTTCTTTTTATGATAACGAGATATGCATGTCTCCATGAATACCTGATAGCCAATTCATTTGCTGAACTCAATGCAGAAGTTGGACTAAAATAATCAACAAAAAGAGAACAGACCAGAAGATGGATGATATGTAATGAATATCAGAAACTGGTTTTTTTATGGACTAGCTCCACAAAATAAATTATCAGGTTATCCTTCGGCAGATTAGCATGTAGCCAATGACAGAGATTTTGAATGCTAACCTTCAGTTGTTGAGCAGAAATTCCAGATATATTGGCAGCAATGTTTTCCAATACACTAGAAGTTTCCTTATGATCTTCTTGAAGTTGAAGCCGTATTCTTGTCTTCCTCAATTCAGCAACACGCTTATGGAGAAAATCCAATAACAAATTCTTGAAAGCAGAAGAACAACCACCCTCAGGGGTCATATCATACTTTGATAGCCTTTCATTTATAAGGCAAATGATCTCTGAAGGTGATAAAGACTCTTGTGGTCTACAAGGGCATGTTGCCTGCAAGATGAGAAGTTCATCACCTCTAAAACATAAAGCTCTTTCTATCACCTCAGTATCACTATAGAAAACTGACCATGACTTTCTTGTATAGTTGATCCAAATTTAAGGGAGTGCCATTTTCCCCTTCCATCTTTGCTGGATCCATGCCATCATCCCCATAAATAAACTGAACTACTCCTCCATTAGAACTGCGCACTGTCTGATCATAATAAAGTGAGAGATCTTCCAATGATTTCATCAGTCTACGGGACATGTACCCTGTTTCTGCAGTTTTCACCTGTTTAAATTAACATGTGTGCATTATTTGGAGATATAGGAAATTGGCATTTCCATCAATGTAGAAATTATAAAATTAATGGGGATAAAACTTCATGTTTATAAGCAAAAAAAAAAAACCATGCTATAACTATGGACAATCATCCTAAGGTGTGTAGTACAATAGTACTATGAAGGAACTAACAAAAATAGAAAAGTCTACATCCCTGTGAAATGGGCAAGAGAACAAACTTAACTTTGTCTGAGGATCTTGACTGCCCCATTATCAAATAAAATAGAATCCCTCAATTTACACGTCTAAATTAACCTGAAACTTGTGATTCACTGGTGCAAAATATTCCTTCATCCCAAACTTCTGAAATTAGATATGCTTCCAGGTTACTAGTACACTGGTGCTAAAAAATAACCCAGAAATTTGAGAAACATAGAGCTACAGATCCGAGTGAATCCTGCTAGATGTATTGAGAGGATTGGTTCATTTAACTTCAATTTTTTTCTGTATGGGCATGAATTTAGAACCTCGTGTTTATATTTTTTTATCAAGTAGTAAATCCAACCAAATTGATAAAATCAAGAAGTTTGTGTTCAAAGGTTTAAGAATAAATTTGAAGAAGAAATCCTTGAATTGCATTTCATCTTGTGTTGGAAATCGATTTAAGATTAACAAAATAATGATAACTCCCGACTGCGTAATTAAAAATCTATGAATTTTCTGTTAGAAGTAGTTAAAGACACATACATAGATCTACTTACAAAAGTCAGTGGACTATAGGATCATGAATGGATTTTTGTGCTAGTAGAAAAATAGGAAACAATCGACTCGAGTTCCTTGAAATAAGTAGAAAAAATAGGAAACTAATGGTGACCTTCGAATGTTTGATAAAGTTCCTTGAATTAGATGAATTCAAGTGAAAAGAAGAAAATAATCAGAAAAGAAAGTTGCTAAGCTCCTACAGTAACCATAAACTGTTTTGGTATCCAAGGGAAAAGTAGCGGTTGTTATCAGAATGGTAATCCAATTTATTACATGTTTATAACAGATAAATCTATTGGTTGCTTACCCTTTAGTTCGAAGCTCTGTTGCAGCACATGAATGCATATATACTGCTTCTAGCTCACAAATCATTCTAGCCTAATTCGGGCAATTCTTTTATAAGGAATAGACCAGGGCATTACTGACATCATGTAAAACGAGAATCAAAGGTTCACAAATTTAGTATTTTTGCATAAAAGAAAGGAACACATTAAGCATGTTCCTTAACAGAACCCTGAGATCTTTTTTGTTATTTAGGTATATGTAGCATTATCATATCCTACCTTATAGATGATAGCGGTGGATTCATATAGCCAATGACAATTTTATGTCGGTTCCTCAAGCATATTCACAATTTGGAATATACATTATTTCAGACGCTACATACGCACATCAGGAACACTTCTGAAGTCCCAAACTCCGTCAATTGCCAAAAGAAAGTATGTTCTCATAAAACTAATTTTTAATCAACATCACCAGGGGCAAGGAGTACTGGTTCTCAAATGTTAATATTGAATTTTCCTATGCAAATCATATTTGAGTAATGTGTGTCCAATCATCATGCATTAGCATATTAAAGCATTATATCATGAAAGCATTAAAAATGAAAACATTTGTCAAATAGAAGTATGACTACAAAAAGATACAAAGATGGTTCATACCGCAGTATCAACAAGGCCTTCCCGTCCTCCCATTGTATGAAAAAAGAATTCAGTTGCCGTCAACCCAGTGTAAAATGAATTAGCTACAAACCCTTTAGCCTGAAAGGAGATGACCACATTATGATTCTAGAATACAATCTTCAAAAGGAGCGTAAAGATGGATAAAAATAGGGGGGGAATTTGATAACAACAGAATATAAGAATATGACCTAAACTCAACTGGTTAATCTCATAATACATCAAAAAAGCAGATCATATAAAAAAGAAACAAGGCATTGAAGAAAAAGAAATAGATGCAGATTCTTAGTCATTATCAGCCAATTCTTCCTTCAGATATTCAATTTAAAGTCTTTTAAATCAAAGGTGCAGACCTAGTCAACTAATCAGCAGTATCAAAGCAATATGAGTCTTGGAAATCAAAAATGTGAACAAAAATACAATCTTTGTTAGTAGATGAAAGGAACATCTTTCTCCTGAGATCACAACTAACTCCCCAAAGTTTGTGGGGGATACCCTAAAGTTTGTGGGGGATACCCCAAAGTTCGTGGGGAACCCCAAAGTTTTGGGAGGATTTGTGAAATATACCCTATAATTGATTTATCAGGCTTAATCCCACGCCTTGAAATTTACACCTCGCTTCATAAAAGGGTCCAACATTTCTCCTCACGCTTCCACTTCTGTGAACATTGCCTAATACTGCTAATGTACTGCACCTGGTTTTGCCAATCATAATAGTTTGCGACTGGCAAATGATTGCAGCTTCACAGCACACTAGGCCCATGCAGACATGCATCTTCATATACCATAGTTCAGAGCACGGCTTGGAATAATCCACAAGATATGTTATTGTTCATATTTGAAGGCAAATCAAATTTATGATGCATTATACTTATCTAACAAACACATAGACCTAGAAACGTGTTCCAAGATAACATTGATTTCTCTCACTAACAACTGACTACAACATGCGTCAAACAGAAGCACAAATAGACCAAGAAACGTGTTCCAGTTATTTTTCAATCAGAACAAGCGGGAAAAAGTTTCCAATTAAAACATATAATGTTAGTCGTGTAATGCTTGAAAAAAAAGGGCCTATAGAGTATAAAAAACTAGATTCTGCAATCAAATTTGTGAAGAATAAAAAAACATTAAAATTAATAGGGTTATCGTGTTAAAACAGATAAATCTTACAGCAGGCGTCTTTGACTTAATTGGAAAGTGAGGAAGTGTGCGATCTATAAATCCATTTGGGGCACGACGGCCGCCAACAGATTGCTGGCCTACACAAGCAATCATCTGGCTGATGTTGATTGCAGACCCCTTGGATCCACACTGTGACATAATTAAAGGACTGTTCCTCCAGTGGAGTTCCTTCATACAAACCTGAAATACAAAAGAAAAGAAATATGTTCAAAAATCAATAATTTAACTAAGAAACAATAAATAACCCTATAGAACACCATTTGTCACTTCGTAGATGTAAAAAAAAACTAATAACAAATTTGTCAGGTAATTTTACGAATGGAACATAACAAGGTTAGCAACTAGCATATCAAACAAAAAAAAATTGCAAACAGATAAACGTCCTTTAAGGTATGTGTGAATCAAATAGTAAGATTTCAGACAGAATAATCACTGTGCAAGAAAACCTGATGCATTGTACCACTATGATGTAACTGTCAAAAACAAGCAAATCATGTATGCATTACATAACGAAATAATATATCATAAACTAGTGTTCGAGAAATTAAAACGAAATAATATATCATAAACTAGTGTTCGAGAAATTAAGGGGAGATGACAATGCAATCAGAGATCCTTACATCTCCAGCTGTTTTTCTAATTTCATTCAGCACTTCAGTTATTTCAACTTCTAACGTTTCAGCTGCATTGGCGCCAGGCCTCAGTTTAAGTTTTCTGTTCTCATATAACTCTATAAACGAAATGCATCTTCCATAACCATCATCAATTGTCATTTTTTTCTGCTGGTTAAGGCGTTCTCCGGGTTGAACATCATCAATGCCAATAGAAAACCCATGATTTCCAATCCACCGGGCACTGCAGACACATGGGAAAGTTTCACTCAAAAAGAAAATGTAAAAACATGTAGAAGTTTATCAAATATATTTCTGTGAAATTTATTCTTTCTGAAATAAATTGAGATTTACCACTCAAATGATAAAAGTCAGTTGCACCAATTTGGAAGTCTGAAGCTTCCATATATATCTTTGAGGCCACAAAATCAACCTCACGAATTACAAGCCAAGACAAAAGCTAATTGACAATCTTAGTAGTCAAAGATAGATACTAAGAGTGTATGAGGGTAGTATACATGAAATATTTTCTTGATTGGCCAAATACCACCCACTAGGTAATTAGCATCCAAGTCCCAGCAAAATTCAGCCATGTGTAGTATACTCGAGAAGACAAAAGGAAAGCATTTAAGCTTTAGAACTACTAGGATGAACAATCAATTACCTGCTGATCATAAATGCATAAGTATCCCTATGATGAAACATCACAAACTCAAATTAGAAGGAGAAAACAACCTGTGGCCTATACCATAGCTGCATGGAACCAATATTGTTCTGGTTTGCAGGACGGACACGGAAGCATGGCATGACACTCACTAGGAATCAGGTATAGGTATGAGGAGGAAAGGCTTATATGGTGCGTCAGGGAACGTGGTACGCCTAAGGTTTGGTTCTTAAATGCAGGAATCAGAGGTTTTCCAAGAGTCAAATTTAAGAGAGATGCTAGTTGATATTAGTAATGGTAAGAGAACCTTGGGAATCATGTTGCAATTAAGGTGTGCATACTTTATTTGCTTAATTTATCATGTTTTTTGTTGTTTATTCTTTTATAAATGACAATTTTTTTTTAAAAATTAACTGGTTTGAAATCTAAATCCTGTTGCTGGAGATGGTGAATCGGGTCATGTACCACACAAATCCAGGACGATTGAACCTGGGTCGCAGTTCACTGTAGCGTCCCACGTTCCCGACTTATATGCCCTATACTAAAGAGGTCCTTGCTGAGAACAAACCTCTATTTAATGATTTACGCATCTTAACTTTGCCACAGACGCAACCTTTCAGCTAGTGATGTAGATAAATACAAACAATCCAATGAAAATCTAGCATGATTAGGTATATCACGAAGGACATTCCATATTGTTGTAAAACATGGATATGAATATAGATAATAGTAAAATATATGAGATGATATAGATATATGCCGAATACGTATTGGAGTATGCAAGTACACGACTATTAATGGCGTGCACACTACCGCCCCAGGCCACCCTTAAACTAGTGATGTGACTAAATAAAATAAATCCAATGCAAATCTAGTATTATCCATTTAAAGTACATGGATAGAATAAGAGATAATAGTAAACTATCTGAGACATTAAAATAGATATATTAAAAACCTACAAATATTGGAGTATCTAGGAACATGACCAGTTCATATGTAGTATTGGAATTTTTATAGTCCTTTTCAATGTAAGTGGGGATTTGGATCCTCTTGACTGCAGCTAGGCATGATTTTAAATATCCCCGACATAGCCTGATATGTCGCCCAATATATCCTTATATAGAGCTTGTCGTAACCAATATGGTGTCTAAATATTCTTTACTGCTTTTTTGTCTATTCTGGGCAATATATCCCTGATATAGACAATACATCAGCTAACGTGTTAGCCGATATATCATTTTATATAGCTTGTCGCAAAACAATATACCGTGTTTGCCAATTTTTCAAGTGAGATATCATGATTTTCCTATTATATCAAATGACATTTTGACCTAAAAAACGTCAGACAAAATGTTGCATCGTTGATTTGTACTTTTATTTGTTTTACAAGGTTGCTTTGTGATCCTAAACATGTTATTTATATTCTGTATGCTTAGATTGCATTAAGTATATTGAGATTACATTTTAGACATTATACTATATATGCAAACATCTGTTATGACAATCCGATATTTATTGCATATCCCCGATATTCCCCTGATAACCGCAATCTAATACGAATTTTGGTCATTCAATATTTTCCTGATATCTAATATTTCAAACCTTGAAATTAGGTGGTTAGGCAGCGGAGAGTTCACTTCCTCAACTATAGTTGTCTATCGTCTAATGAACAATTATCATGTGTCTAGATAGCAAAGTGAATGAGTACAACAATATGTGATGGTAATTACATTTTAAATGAAAGGGCATTTGTGATGTAAAAAGCGAACTTTCTAAAAGAGTAGAGGACTCAATTTCAAGAATGGAGGAAATTGACTTTGAAGATTAAATTTAATTTCTCTCTCCAATCATGTCAAATTTCTACGTAGCTAGTGGTCATATTCGAATTGGGTTGGAATCTTCTTTGTCAAAATATGCATATTAAGTTCACTATCAAATTTTACATATTTGTATTCTTTGCTAAAAAAACAACAAAAATAACTATAGCCTACAGGTTCTACATAAGTGATTCATTACATTCCTAACCCCTAACAGAAGAACTCCCACATCCCTCATGATGTTCTAAGATCTCACGGACTCAAAAGATTAGTCATTAAATCTTCGTAGTAAATGGCCAGCAGGAACTTCCTCACATGTAATGCAGAAAAATGAATACATTGAACACATTTACATATGTAAATACATAAATACATACACACAGATCCGTACAAATAGGCTTGCCATTTACTTATAAAGATTAGATGAATTAGTACAATGAATCTCATATAAAGAGAAATTACTTATAGGAGGGATCTTAATGGACATGTTGGTAAGGATAATAACGGATATGAGAGGATACATGTAGGTTTGAGGTATGACGATAAGAACGATATGGGTAAATCAATTCTAGAGTTTGTAATATCGTATGATTTGATAATAGCAAATACACTTTTTAGAAAAAGGGATGAACACTTAATAACCATTAAAAGTGGTTTTAATAATAGTCAAATAGACTTTTTCTTACTAGAATTGCGGATAGGTTAATATGCAATGATTGTAAGTTATACCAAGAAAGAGTTTTACACAACATAGATTAATGATCTTAGACGTATCTATTAAAAATTAGAGTAGAAAAACTAACGTGAACAAAAGACTAAGAACTAAATGGTGAAATTTAAAAGAAGAGAATTTAATATATTTTAAAGATAAGATAATGAAAGAAAATATATGGAACATAGATAATGAGACTAATATTATGTGGAATAGCATGTCTTCTTGTATTAGGAAAGTGGCTAAAGATATACTAGGAGTATCTAAAGGTTATAGATTAGATGGATAGGAGAGTTGGTGGTGGAATGAGTATGCAAAAAATTATTAGAGAGAAGAAAATTTTAAATAAAGAGTGGCAAAAGTGTAGGAGTAGGGAAAACTTAGAAAAATAATAAGCTAGTAAGGAAGTAAAAAGAGCAGTTAGTGAGAATAAATAAAAGGCTTATAAAAAATTTTATAATAAGTTAGACTCTAAGGAGGGAGAGAAAGATATATATAAGCTTGCTAAGATTAGAAAAAGGAAGAGTAGAAATTTGGGTAATATAGGTGTATTAAACGTGTGGATCAAAGAGTTCTAGTGACCTACGGGGAAATAAAAGGGAGGTGGAGGGGTGACTTTTATCAATCGTTTAATGATAACCAAATAAGTGAGCAAAATAGAAATTTTGACCATATAGTGAATGATAGAAACTATAGATTAATGTCATAAAATTAGGATTAGCGAGGTTAAAGATGATCTAAAAAAATAAAAAGTGATCGAGCCGTAGGACCGGACGATATCCCTATTGAAGTTTGGAAATATCTTGGAGATATAGGATTAGGATGATTAACTAAACTATTTAATAAGATTATCGAGACGAAAAGAATGTCGGATGAGTGGAGGATTAGTATTTTGATACTAATATATAAGAAGATAGGGGATATACAAAGTTGTTCAAATTATCGAAGTATAAAACTCATGAGTCATACTATGAAACTTTGGGAGAGGGTAATTGAGAAAAAACTAAGAAAAGAGACAAGTATATATGAAAATCAACTTGGTTTTATACCTGGGAGGTCAACTATGGAACCTATACATATATTGAGACGGTTGATGGAGAGAGATAGAGAAAAGAGAAATGATCTACATATGGTTTGTATCGATCTATAAAAAGCTTATAATAGAGTACCTAGAGGGGTACTGTGGTGGGTGTTAGAAAAAAACATGTATCTATTATACATATTGATGTGTTTAAAGATATGTATGATAGAGTAACAACTAGAGTAAAAACTAATAAAAGAGAGACTAAACTATTTTCTATTATCATAGGCTAACACTAAGGGTCAGTTTTAAGTACTTTATCTCTTTGCATTAGTTATGGACCAACTTACTAAGCACATTCAGGATGAAACTTCATGATGTATGTTAATTATTAATGATGTAGTATTAGTTGATAAAACTAGAAGAGACATTATTTTTAAAGTAGAAAGATGGAGACAAGCACTTGAGTCAAAAAATTTTAGAATTAGTAGAACAAAAACAGAATATATGAAATGCAGTTTTAGTAAAAGTAAAAAAGTAAGAAAATCTATGGTACATATTGATAGCCAAGAAATACCTAAAACTAATCACTTTCGCAATTTAGGATCTAACATTAGGTATGATGGTGTGATAGAGGACAATGTTGTGGATCGAATTAAATCGGGATGGTTGAAATGGAGGAGTGCTTCGGGAGTCTTATGTGTTCGTAGAATGCCAATGAAATTAAAGGAAAAATTCTATAGAACGGTTATAAGACCAACTATATTTTATGGGTTAGAATGTTGGGCAATTAAAAAATATGTTCAAAAAAATAAGTGTAACAGAAATGAGAATGTTGTGATGGTCTTGTAAGTATATACTAAAAAATAGAATAAGAAATGAGTGCATTCGTAGTAAATTAGAAGTTGCGCTCATTGGGGATAAAATGAAAGAGAATAGATTAAAATGGTTTAGTCATGTACAACAGAGACTCCTTAGTGCACCGATTAGGAAAATGATAATATTAGAGTTAATGGGGCTAGGAGATTTAGAGGTCGACTTAGAATGACTTGGTCAGAAACAATTAAGAAGGATATGATTAAGACTAACATAACAGAGGAAACGACCTGTAACAAAATGAAATTAAAAAATAAGATTCATGTAGCTAACCCCAAACATTTGGGATAAAAGCTTGGTTGTTGTTTGTTGTACATAGATGCGTACAAATAAAAACATATAATTGAGTAACAAAGACAATTGGTGCTCTTGGGTTTGTCAACATTATTTTTTCGAAAATACCCTCACCCCTCCCCCACCCCCCCCCCCCCCCCCCAAAAAAGATCTAACATATTTCTTTACGAAAATATATTTTTAGTTATTTACAATAGAAATATATTCTTGATTTATACTTTGCTCACTCTGTTTAAGTAACCAAGCAAATCTCAAATATTCTGTCTTCACATTCTTTATTGGGCTATTTGGCTATAAACACCCCCAGAACAAAAAAAACAAAAAGAAAAAATCATCCATAATTACATATTTGCTCCCTAAATCTTCATAGTTACCAATATGTTCCCCAAAGTTTTCCATAATTGCATATTTACCCATCAAATCTTCATAATTTCCAATATATCCCCAAAATCTTTAATTTTGAATTAACCCACCAACTACAACAGAGTTGCTAAATTAGGGGCTAAATATTGGATATTACGAAAATTTAGGGGGTTAATTATGCATTATGAAAAATTTTAGGGGTATAGTGGAAACTATGAAGATTAGCGGCGTAAATATGCAACTATGGGAAAAAATTTAGGGGTACAATAGCAATTATGAAGATTTAGGGGTAAATATGTAATTATGAAAGATTTGAGGGGTATATAGCCAATAAACTTCTTTATTAGGCCCTGCTAATCATGACTTTGTTAATCATTGACCCCAAGCTCCATGGACCTACCTGTGAGAAACATTAGTGCTTGTCGCAGTATCTTGTTATCTTCATTCTTTTTTCCAAAACCTTCAACCTAGATTTCCATTTTTCCTTCTCTCAAGTGTCACTAATTCCTATCCTTAGGATCCCCATGATATACTCTCCCCATGACATCCGAAAAGATGGGTTTCTTGAGGTAGACGCTTGGACTTGACTGGTGAAAACTTCATCTTCAAGCTGCAACTCCCGTCATATAGAAAGAACATCGTATGAATAAAATCACTTGATTTTGTCTTGGAGCATTTTCATTCTATTTCCTTCTGTTCCCATATTTTGAAACCTACTTACTCTTCCATTTCTCAATTTCCTATTTTTGGTTACAGATGCATCGAAGTTTCTCGGGTTACTCATTTTTACAAACTTCGGTGAATGCTAGACCTTTTCATTAATTTTTTTCCTGCTAACCATAACGGTTTTAGCAGTTTGAAAAAAAATAACAGAAGAGTTGGTCGAATTTTTGTCTTAGTCGTAATTTTAAGATGATAAATATGTTGGGATCTAGTTTCTAGACTGAAAATTTTCCCTTCTATATGAATTTTTTCTTGATAAATCTGATGGGTTCTTTCCTTATCAGGATTTTTCACAATATGTAGCTGCTGTAGTAAGTATGACTTCAAAGGCCTACATCACTATTAATTCTATATTCAATTTCAGTTAGTTCAGAATTTCCAGCCCCTTTCTGTTAAACTGAATAATCATTCTTATTTTCTTTTCTGCAGGCTTAAGGAGGAACCAAGAGGATCAAAGATGAAATGGTATAGGAAAAAAATGCTCTCTTTCGCTTCTGATTTTCTACCTTTCCTTTAATTAGGTAACTGACTTACAGTTTTTTATTTTCTGAGAAAAAAATAGCTTTATGGACCCAACTGAACGTGGAAAATCATCAACTATTTACCAAAAATTTCAGCACTATTATGTGGTCTACCTGCTAAATAAAATGATATATTTTAGGTTAAATTGGACAGACTCAAGTATATCTCTGTTTGTGTATGTATGTAGCAGATTTGAAGCCAAATCCTTCTCATACAAACTCAATATTTTGACAATTCATGAGAAAAACCTGATCCATTGAAGTAAGTCCACACACAATGTAAACTGCCTATAACGTAAAATCATATTTTTGAATTTCTTTAGTTATACATCAACAAGCACAACACCCTATGTACTGAGTGAGTTAAACTGTGCAGAGTTGTTGAGACCTAATAAAAGTTTGTTTGATAAAGCTTTTTGAAGTTCTTAGATCAAGGTAAAATTTTGGATTAAATATTTTATGCCTTATCTGAGAAAAATACCATTTTAATCCACCATCAAGTTTATCCTTACTTGATACCTGGGCGAAAAATGTTTGAAACGTGATTTTATTATTGGGTTCTTAGATAATGGTTATTTAAAAAGTTTATATTTTTTAAATTAGTCCCTCAGATCATTGAAATTACTATTTGATCCCAACATCCTATAAGTCACTCCAAATTAGTCCTTCCATTTGTTTTATCACCTAACTCAGTCGCTTCTACTTGCTTTAGTGATGAAACCAACATCAATGATCACCTTATACTGATGTAAAAACCCTTTTCTCTAGAGATTATATATCACCTTCAATGGAGTAGTTCATAAAATGACTCATTATCAAGTTCCAACTGAAAGAATTTTGCAACAAACTCTATCCAAATGATCCGAGCTGATCTCTACATATATGTACGTGATTATGCATCTATATGTGTACGCGACTATACAAACTCACATAAATGTGTGCACATGCATACATGATAATTTAATGGTGGAAATGGACTATAATTTGTGCTTACAGATACAAAAATGCATGTGCATAAGGGTATATGCTAATTTAACAAAGGAAATGGGCTACTGAATGCTTATCAATAAACAATGTCTTAAAAGTAAAACTTTTAACATACAATACATGCAAAAGTTACCTCAATTTTGCCAAGCGATTCATACAACTTGCAGCAACATCTGAATTATAGTCTCTCAAGAGAACAGAGAAAAGGCCATTTTTGTTGCCATTTCCTGAGGAAGATATACAGCAGTAGATTCATGTTGTTAATTGACTTGAATGGCATAAAAATAATATTATGATCATCGACAAGAAGCCAACATGAAGAATGACACCACTTCAAATGCAAAAAAGATAATATACTTTTAAGTTAGAGTTTTGTTACATTAATAAAGTTAATACACGTAAATGCAAATATGATCATGCGACCTTAAACTGCATAGCCAATTAACTGATATTTTTTCCTATCATTTGACTCTCAAGCATTTATAGCAAGGTGGTCACTTATCTACACTTTCCTTCATTAAAAATATTAAGTCTGATGGCTGGTTGCGGAATTTTGCCAACCCTTGGGGGTTTCTACTCTATAGCCAACCAGTCTTTTGAGAAAAAATTTATTAGATGATGATGACGACAATGGTGAGTAGATGAAGCATGTAAAACAAGAGCGAGGAAAATATAATGAAATCTAAAATTACGAAGTCCAGCAGTGCAAAACATGAGTTTCGAGAATATACTGCAACTACATAAAGGAAATAATCCTTACAAAATAAAAGCATTAATACTTAACCTAATTATAAACAGCATGTTTGACTACAGGAGTATATGAATGTCAAATAATTATAAACAGCACGTTTGACTAGAGCCAACAAAATACTCCATATACTCTACTAAAATTCAAAGATCATTAGAAGGCACTTTTCCTCAGCCAAAGCCATATGGGTTTAGGATTTTGAGAAATAAAACAACAAAGTCTCTAATCCCAGATGCTTGGAGTCGAAATACTTTGCCTTGTTCAGCTATACCAGGAAGCATCTTATTTGTTAAATCAGAAGGAGCCAGCAGCACAGCAGAGAAATGAGAAGGACCAGCAGAACACCAAGGTAGCAACAACGAGGAGTCAGATCCGTCCGTCCATGTCTGTGTGCGTTCTCATGGAACCGCGCGTGCATGTGGACATGCAAATTGGTATACAGCAGCACGCAACAATAGAAACTTGAATGGAATAACTAAATGGCATTTAATATGTTGTTTACATTGATTATATCATTTGACCGAAAAGAAGAATCAATCAGCAGTACTTGGGAGGTATAACAATCTTAGCATTGATTCTGACATGAATCTTGCAAACTATGAGAACCGAATTCAGATCATTGGAATCCAGACCCAAAATCTGCAATTTTTTATTGAAGAATAGGAGCCGTTTAAGTTACAAGTCAATCAGAAATACAGTAAATTGTATCCCCAAAAGAAAAACTAAATTAATGGGGATGTATTAAGGAGCACCAACACATGGGCAATGTTGTTTGCTTATATAGAATGCAAAGAACAACCAAGATAATCAGACACTGATTACAGTCAAAAGAATACTGTCTCAAACATAGCCTTAGATGAAAACAAATTAAATATGTAAAATTTAGAATAGGCATATAAGTTACTTACATTCTACTCAATTAACTCATACCCTGTAACAAAGTTCACGTATTTGTATGTCCAATAACATCATGAAAGTGAGTAGAAGAGGGTAAATTTCACAAACTACCAGGTACTATTAGAGATGTTGCACAGAAGTACCATATCCTATTTTTTATTAGAGAAAAATACCACATACTTTTTTGCACTGAACTATCATAACATACAGTCATTAATGTAAGCTAGCATGTCACATATCTTAGATATTTTTCCTCTTGTTTATTTTACATAGCCATTCTCCTATTCTGTCCTTCTTACCTGTTGACGTGTGTTTCAGATATTACAAAGCAATTAACATGGTTTCGATAATTTTTAGATATTATATGGCTTTTCCTTTCCACAGATTTGAAATTTTTATACTTTTCTAATAAAAATAGTTATGGCAGGTTTATGATTTAAATCACTAACAATTCATGATAGTTTTGTGAAATATACCCAAAAGAAATTATCTCATATTCAAGAATATATCAACAATAGGACTAAAAATGAAACAAAATTAGCAGGCACCGGCAACTTGTTTAGCAGTAATAAACATGATAGGAAAAGGAAATAAGCTACTCACCCAAAGTAACCTTCCCAAGTTGTCCACAAATAAGGTCACTGTTCCGGAAATAGACATAACCATCATGAGGGCACATTGTCTCAGTATCTTTCACGTGTATTCTCTCCTTGACAACAAAATTTACAAACACTCTTGTTTGAGCATTAGGCCGTACAATAACACTAAATAACTGTTTCCCCGTCCAAAGTTCGATTGGCTACAAAAAAAATATATAAAAAGAGAATTCATTTAAAATCAGAAAACGGCTACAGTGGCATAAAATAACTAATGCCACCTAACCGTAAAGGATAATAACAGAAAAATATCAGCACATGTTTTATCAAGGAAGTAACTAAAGGAACTAAAAGAAAAAGTAAACTGGAATTATGATAACAATAAAAGTAAATGTGTTTTAGCAATCATCCATGGCAAGAATACACATGTTCCACAATTCCAGCCACCAATGGGCCAAGCTTTAGAAAGTGCAAATCTCATATAGGAAAAATTATATACTCTCAACAACCAGCTAAATGAAAGAAAAAAGAAAGTAATACATGTGTTAAACAATAAAATATTGCATATTCTTGTTCATATTTCAAAAGCTACAACCACTCCACTTTGTATAGGGATACAATAACAAGAAGTTTATTGTGTAGCTAATGTGGGACTAAACACAATTACCTAATCACAATTACCTAATCACAATTATTCTTTTAGTTACATTCTTAATATCTCTCCATCACCAAATCATTAATTTATACTCCTAATATATTATTCTTAATATAACTATAACATTATAGATCTCCATAAAATATTCCTTAACACTCTGCCTCAAGCTTGGAGCATGTATATAAGCTTGGAGCGTGTATATCATACATGTCCGGCTTGTAACAAACAAAATGTATTCACTCCAATTTATGACATGACTTAAAAGGCTGAAATCTTCTATGTGACCTTCTCATCGTAGTTGTCATCCTCTTCTAGTCTTCTACTTGAATGTCTTCCACCACAAACAACATCAACCAAAGGTACCAAATGTGATACCTCAATCTTCTTCAGAGATCAATCAAACGATACGATCCTCTCCTAGGAACTAACAAACAAACGATCCTCACCAGGGATCCGCCAAGAAAACGATCCCCTAGGGATCCACCAAACAAATGATCCTTCTCAAGGATCCACCAAACAAATGATCCTCCTCGGGATCTAACAATGATCCTTTTTTAGGGATCTGCCAAAGAAATGATCCTCTCAAGGATCTAACAAATAAATGATCCTTCTCGTGGATCCACCAAACAAACGGTCCTATTCACGAATCAACCAAATGAACTATCCTCTTCATGGATCAACCAAACGATCCTCTTTTGAGATCAAACAAACTTTTTATTGGTAGTCAACGTTTCTAGAATACAAGTGGTGGTGGCAGTGGTGTCCACAAATTAAGTAGGCAGTGAATGAAGGGAAATCGATGCAGCATATGTTGTGACAAGGACATATACATCGAGGATAACAGACTTTTTATCGGTCGCCAACGTTTCTAGAAAACAAGCGGTGATCATCAACAAGGCCATTGAAAGCAGGACGGATAAGAAACCGCGGCATTGTTCACGGTGAACAATTACAGGAAAAAAGGGATGTAAGACAGATGGAGTTTGATGGTGAGAGATTAGGGGGCTAAGGTTTGTTAGGATCTGGGGCTTTGTAGAGGCGAATGTTTGTGTGGTTCTAATACCACGTTAAACAATAAAATACTGTAGATTCTCATTCATATTTCAAAAGCTACAACTACTCTCCTTTACATTGGGATACAATAACAAGTTTATTTTGTAGCGGATGTCGGAGTAAACATAATTACTTAATCACAATTATTCTCTTAGTTACATTCCTAATATCTCTCAATCACCAAATCTCTAATTTACATTCCTACTTATTATTCCTAATATAACTATAACATTATAGATCTTTATAATATATTCTTTAACAACATGCATGGAGTATTAACAAGCCAGAAAATGAGAAATAACAGTTTGACAGTTGAACAAAATTAGAACACTAAATCCCCGAAAATAGAACAAATTAAATGAAAGAAACTATAGAGGACCCTCCACTACATGGAACTACTGTAATATTTTCTAATATCCATGAATTGTTTCAGGAATATGCAAACCAAAATAAAACAAACTATATATGCACTCTGAGTACTAATCTAGATTAAAAGATGATAACAGACCAGATACAGTGAGAAGAGTGGAATTCATATCCATTTCATGGAACTGCTTTAAGTCTATAACATTTTCCAATACTCCATTTACCTCTTTCATGAATATGCACACCAATATAAAACTAACTAGATACGCTACTGGTGTTGAAGCAAAATATTGAGTAACAATCTAAATAAAAAAAATGATAACACGCCAGAAAAAGTGAGAAGAGTGAAATAACCTTTATCAAAGCTGGTGGGGGCAAATCAATAACTTCCATTCCATCACCAATGTATGAGCACATGAGCGAGAAGGCAGCACGGTCATAGAAGGTGTCCTTCCTTGTAATGAGAAACGACGATGTCAAAAAGTCTTGTGTGGAAGCAACTAAAATCTCACCATTTTTTGGGGTGCACAAGTTATTTTGGACCTGTGAAGGACAAGACTAAGTTAAAACAATGGTAAAGACAAAATTAAACAAAATTTTGACCATTGAGAAAAGTTCCACTTCAATATCTAAAATGTATCAATCCAACCTAAAAGGTTCAAAAGCAAAAGGCTGCATGGTTGTTTTACTAAATATCAAAGAGTACAATCTAAGAAGCATTGAACTTGAAAGTGATTTATGCCATCAGCAATAGGAATACATTGAACACAGCCGCTTCGGTACCACTGCCCAAAACTTAGCGGAAAGAAGCCAGTCTGGATTTTAAAAAAAAAACAAAGTGCATGCAAGAGTCGGTTGAAAAAGAAAATAAACTTGTGTAGTACCCTAGTACCAAATGTGTAGGTTACATACATAGAAAAGAGACCCTTCGGCATAATAAACATGCTACTTTTAGTCTTTTACAGAACCTATATGCCTAACCAATATGTGAAGGACATAATGGTCTTATATCAGGTCAGACGTCTATGCTTCCTAGAATATCATGAACCAAACAGTACTGATTTACCATAGTGAAACAAGTAACAACAACAATAATCACTGCCTAGCTCCAAAAATCCAAGAAGAACCATATGCATCGTTGTTAGTAATCGTAGGCTATGGAAGAACCTACTATCAAAGGGTTATAGCATGCTATGCACATGAAAATTGACTATACAACTATCTAGCATTGATAACTGAATTGATTATTGCAAACAAGGATGTAAATATTTCATCAGATTGATATCTCATAGTTGGGTTACTTGGGTATGAGTCCACACCCAGCAGCACCTTCACATTAACATTGAAGCTTGTTGATGCAACCCCGCTTATTGTTTCTTGTATATTCCACTATCACCTAATGAGCTGGTTTTCCACGCTACTTCACTGAATTCAGAATAATGGTACTAAGTATATTACTTTCAAAACTGTAGAGGCTGTACAACAGTTCAACAGGATTAAACATTTATTTCAAAGAACAAATAGAAAATACCCCCATAAGTGTAAATGCTTCTGTACGAGCCTCTTCTGTTTGAGGAACATGCAAGTTCATCTCATCTCCATCAAAATCAGCATTGTAAGGATTGCAAACAGATTCATTAAACCTCAAGGTCCTCCAAGGCATTATCCGTGCCTAAATCCATGGAACAAAAGCAATGTTACAACAGAAGCAATCCCTGACGAAGAATTGAAGAATTTAATAAAAAATAGAATACCCTATGAGACATGATAGACATCCGATGCAAACTTGGTTGCCTGTTAAATAGAACAATATCTCCATCTTCCAAATGCCTTTCCACTACACAACCATATTTCAGTTCGTTAGCAACATTCTTCTTCTCCACATATTTCAAGTGCCTGCAATTAACAACTCCAGTATTTCAATAAAAAGAAGCCTAAGAACTATCATGAATATGCAGAATTATTCAAATTAACACTTACAAGCGAGTACCATCAGGTAATGTCACAAAATTTGCCCCAGGATGTTTGAAAGGCCCATTACGGACACATTGTCGCAGCTTCTCTATGTTATGCTGTGTAACTCGTTCTGGATACGTTAATACCCGGGCCATTAAAATTGGAATTGCAACCTGGACCCAAAGAAAAGTTAATCAAAGATACACAGTGATAAATGGATGGAAAAACTTATCATACGTAAGTGGTTCACTTAAAGATATCTCAAATTCAAACGGTTGACCTCTGTAATTTTTAAATTTGGATCAGGAGAAATAACAGTTCTTCCAGTAAATTCAACTCGTTTCCCTGATAAATTGCAACGAAAACGTCCCTGCTTTCCTTTAAGTCGTTGGATAAGACCGCGATGTTTAGACTCTATGACTGAAGGAGCTTCACTGTTTATATACTTAACAACTACATCTTGTAGTTCTGACCACCAGCGGTCCTGATGAAAAACATTTGTTAGCATCCCAAAGTAACAAACAATCCTTCAATGTCATGTAGGTATTATCTACATAAATATGCAGTTGTTAATCTTAATGGGTTTAAAGCTAAGCAAGAGGCTGTATGGAGAAAATGAGCTTATTAAATAAAAAATTTGCAAAAAGAAAGGTCATATGGTGTACCCATGACAGTCGCATTACAAAAATGTTACTTCTCCTCCTTTTCTTCTGTGTGCTTAAGGGAAGGAAAGTGGCAGGTGCTTCTAAAAATGTTCCAAACACCCATTCTTTCCATTAGGAGGCTTTCTCCCATCCCTCTATGAAGAACCCAACCACAACATTACCCTTGATCATCATACGTAGTTCAGAGTAGTCAATATGTTGACAGATGTGCTTAACTAAAAGTGGGTATAACCTTTTTTGCCAACTTGACAAAGCAGTAAGAGAGCCATATGAAGCATAACTGCAGGACCATAGAGCAAATGCAAACAAGCTGAAAGCAGTGTATAAGAAGGTACTTGGCAGCTCTGCTCTAAAGGTCATTGATCCGACACAGCAATCACCAGTCAAATTTGGACTGCTAAGTAACATTAATGGATCTAGTACTGCCTCAATCTTCACTAGGATTCTGGATCATTGATCCAACAAAACAATATAAGGTAAAAAAACATTGTGGATAGCTGATCAACTCACTTCAAATGAACATAGTAATATTCTTTCTTTCTTTCTTTTTCTTTTTTTCTTTTTTCTTTTTTTCCTGTAAATGGACATGGAAACGAATATAGGTAGAATAATCAAATGAATACAGATATAAAGATATTTATATCGAGCAGATGGACCAACTTACCTTGGCTTTAGATTAGTGATCCAAAACCGGTTTTGGTGATCCAAAGGTTTAGCTTTTTAAAATTATACTTTATTTAGGTAATTTGTATATTGCATGGATTATATACTACTGTGTCACACATTTTCGTCATATTGATATATCCATCCGTATTTGTTTTCCTCCCATCCCATCTGTATCCGTGCTCAAATTCACGTTACGGATATGAGGCTTCCTTCTCAAACCCTATTCATATTTCATATCCATAATTAGTAAACGGGTGCAGATATGACAAATGACATCTGATTCGTTTGCATGCTACGTGCCTTCCTTGAGCTGGTAGATTCACATAATGAAATATTAATGATACGGATTCTTCAAGGTACCCCACCCAATGATAAGGAAGAAAACCTAGCTAACTATGAAAAAAGTCCGCCAAAAATCTGCATGTTTCTAAAGACTTCATATTGAGTAACCACCAACACAACACCCCCACCCCACCCCACCCCACCCCCAAGGAAAAAAAACTAAAGAGGCAAAAGTAATGACAATAATCTTCCAAGTTTTCTCCAAATCCACTAAAACGACTAGATATTGTAATGTGCTGCTCAAATTTGAGGGTTGTTTTCCCTTTTTTGAGAGGCAGCAGGAGCAGCATTTCAAATTAGAAATATTTGTGGGAGAACCCTTATAGCAACTAGCTAGCTACAATAGTTAAAGGGGAAAAAGTCAAAAACAAAGAATATAGTATGTTCCGCAGCAGAAATATCCTCTTATTGCTAGAAAACATCATTTTTTTTTTAAGTTAACTAATCTGAGCATCATGAGCACTGTTCAGCATATATAAACAACTAAAAATTTACAAAGTAATCTCATCTCAATAGCTAATATGCTAATATAGTAGATGATAACCTCACCATGCAATTATGCATGGGAACAGAAGCACCTTCAATGCCCTCCCGAAGACGAGAATTGCGTTGTATGACTTCTTTTAATATGGCAGTTAGACCATCCTCATTGCTGCAAAAAAACAAAAGGGTAGGGTCACTGCTACATGACATCTGCATTACCACAATACCATAGAAGAGGTAACAAAAATATACATATATTAGTTAACAGATATAAAAGCGTGTATACGTGTTTGCATGTGTTCATGCGTGTAGATTGTGACAGAGTTATAAACAGTTATTCCCACCATCAAAATTAAAGAATAAACCTATCAAATGGATAATCAGCTTAACTGAAGTCAGCAATACCTCATTTATTGTGTCTAAAACTAGGAGCCAGATGACTTAATGTTCTTTCAATGCTTCAAGTACCAAGAAAATAGACAACATAGGTATTATGGTTGGACCATTTACTTGAAGAATACAAATTGTTAGTCTAAACCAATATAGCAAAAGACCCGTTTTGAAACCCATTTCAACACCTAACAGAGTCAAAGTGTCACAAAATTCAAGCGAAAAAATCATGTTGCATTTAACACAGAAAACAACACCAAAAACAACGTTTCATTATCTTAAGCATTATTCAATACTTGTTAAATTGAGTTAAACTGATTATGAGATTTGGATGTGTGGTGATATCTTCACCGTCCAAATCGATATCACGATAACCGAAATAAATTCCCAATTGAATCCTCCTACACAATATCATGTGAGAAACCCTAGCAATCCCCCGACCCCATCTCCATCGCCTCCCTCATCTCCTCCCTCTCCATCTCCTCTCACTCCTTGTCTCCTTCGACAAAGAAACCTCTCCGTCCCTTCTTCCTATCACACGCCTTCGATGAAGACGAAACCTCTGGCCAACAACAAGGCTCTTCCCTTCCTCTATTCCGTGGATGACAAGGCTCCTCCCTGGTTCCTTCTTGGCTACCATATCTCCTCTAGCAACAGAGATCATTCTAACCCCTTCACCAACACCTCTCTAGCTTCTAAATCATAACTCCTTTTGACAAAGATAAAGCCTTCTAAATTCTAACTCTCGTAACTCTTCCAATCCTCTTTCATGTTTGAAAATTTTGAGAATTCGATTATTAGTCATTATGATAATTTTGTGTTTATGAAATATCTAAATAATTAATAAACATGATCTATATTATGCATCATGTTTTTTGTATTTTTTTCCTTAACCGTTAACAAAAGGTAAACTATTACGTTATGCATTATTCGTATCTTTAACATTAGTCTAAATCATTGATCATGATTAACCACTTTAACCTTAGCACATAGGTTTCTATCCAGTTTTCAACATAAGAATAATTTACTTTTTTTATTTTAGCTTTATGAAATATGAATGACGTTAAGTAAACTTAAACGAACGAGTTTTTTCCATTCTTATGGATTTTGATTGGATTCCAAAAGTAACCAAACGTAACTTATTCATATGTGCTTGTGTTGGACAGCATAGATATTCATGAACATAATTCAACATGAAAGTGGATAATCCATAATATGTGTTTAACTTTAGACGTTTTGCAATGCTCTGTAAACAAAAGGTCAAGCATTTTGACCCTTTCTCCAGACGTCAAGTAATTAGAAAATGAGAAGTTTTTTAATAAATTAACAAAAGAAGTCTCATAACATGCCCTTAGTTTTTCTTTTAAAGAAGTTTTGAGACATATAGAATATGGATTATGACGAATGAAACGGGTTACGTTGGAATAATCTAATTCATTTATTACGTAACATCTTTAGTTAAATTTAGTAGATAGCTCATAATTGTTTGATGCGTGCACAAACAATCCTCAAAAGCATATTTTTAAACTGAGAGTATTCATTGGTGCAAATTTTGGGTAAATAGGATAATTTTTGGGACAAAACTTTTTGGTATTATTCATTGGAAAACCGGGATTCATTGGTACAAATTTTGGGTAAATAGGATAATTTTTGGGACAAAACCTTTTGGTATTTCATTGGAAAACCAGGATTGGGTTTTTACTTTATAGTGTTATTTTTTTGGAACAACTAAGCCACAACTACCACGCTTACTCAAAATTACCACAGCTATATAATAAATATCTTGTCCCCAACCTCAAATTTGCCCCAAACTTCTCCTTAGAACACACTGGAACACAATAGGATAAATTTAGCAATCCTAGATCTTGCTTCTCTCCTGCTCTTTCATCCTTCGATCCAGCCCTAAAATCAATGGTGATCATTGATCCGCCTGTCTTCCTCCTCCTCTCACTCTCACTTCTTTTCTCTGGTCCCTGATCTTCATCCTCCTCTCAAGCCTCCTCCAAGTGTCCACCTCCTCAAGCAGTACTTTCAACAAGCTCATTCAACAGCCAACCAAAGGATTCACTTTCTCTCAGATATCTCCCTCCATAACCATAGTCACCACCTCCAAACCACTGTTGCAGTGACCTCCTGTGGCTCACCTCCACTTGGCCACCATTCTGTTCGAATCTTGGTCATCACTAAGGTTATCCCATTGTTCTTATGCTGTCAATTTAATATTTTTCTAGTTGCGGCCTTCTTAATTTCTTATTATATTGTGGATTTTGTTGGTAATTTATTTCTAAATAAATTGTTTTGCTCAATTGATGAAATTTGATTGCCTCACATTGATGTAATGTGGTGTTGTAGCATTTATAGTTAGCTAAATTTTCCCTAAATAATTGTATTGAAGATATTTTACACTATGTTGGAGTTCGACACTTCAAATAGGCTTGCTCTATCTATAACTTAGATAAATAACAACCTCGGTTGGTTCCTTCTGTACTATAGTATTGAGAAAAGATTGGTCATAGCTATCATTTGGTCACAATGATAGGCACAACGTGGGTGAATATTTGATAACAGATCCTACATACGACAAGTATTTTAACATGAAACACCATTACTACAATGTCATATAGAAAAGCTTCCCTTTGGATGTTGACCAACCCATACCACTCTGAATTGTCATATATAACCCGTATTGCTTGTTTCCTCAATTTGGCTACTAATTTGTTAGCTGACCTTGGAAAATATCTTTCCTAATAAATTGAGATCATCGTTTGGTTGTTTTTCACTTTTAAAAAGTACGTGATCTTCCAAAAGTACCCACTGGATTTAGAAAATGCAATTAGAATTTAATTTAAACCATCCTCAGACCAAGAGATTCTATCTAGGGATTCTAAATATATTGATTCACAATTAAATTGAAATATAGTTGAAGTTTCTTAAAGTATATTTGAACTTTTACTTATGCATACTACATAAAAGTATAGAGTTTAGTAAAGTGACTGTTGATTCAAAATAAAATTGAAAAATAATTGAAGTTTGGATATTATTGATATTTGCATTGTAGGATGAATTTTGCTTCGAAAACTCAAAATCTAGAAGAGTACTCTAAAGATGGTGAGAGGGCGAAAAAGCTAGGAGTGACTATGTAGTATGGAAGGAACAAGAGAAGAGAGAGTTACTACGGCTTTTGATGGAGGTGAAGAATGGCAATAAGAAGGATAACGGCAACCTCAAGAAAAATATACCATCAATCAAAATGTGTTATCATACATGAATGCTAAATTTGGAAGAACATTTAAATTTGATCATATAAAGAATAGGATCAAGAGTTGGAAGAGGAAGATTGAACCAATTGAATTACTATTGAAAAACAATTTCAGGTTTCACTGGGACCCAATATCTCAAAGAATTACTTGTTCCGTTGAGATGTAGGAAAATTACAAGCAGGTTAGATCGTTAATTACCCAAAAATCTTAAGTACATAATATATAGTTGTGTTTGCTAATTACAAAAAAATCATAATATTAATTTGTTATCTTTGTTTTTTGGCAGGCTCATCCTAACACACCAATGCTTAAAGATAAATTATTTAAAAATTTAGATGATATGCGGATGGCAGTAGGCAACCACTCTGCAACTGGGAGAGCTACTAGAGGCTTGAGAAGTGGGGTGCAGAGAGTGCACCATTACGTAATGCATTGGGTGAGGATATATTTGATGACGAGATTGGCCTCGATAGTATGGATGAAGAACCTACCTAGCCACCAGTAGGTCCTCCACCACCTCCCCCTAATAGCACTCCTGGTCCTACCACTCCTATGGTTGAGTCTGTGCCATCAACCTCTAGCGCCAGCAGAAATATGTGTAAAGCACATTCTCGCACCACCGCTTCTGCATGGTCTCAACCCATCGTGCAAGAAATAGCAAATGGAATTACAATTATAACAAAGGCTTTGTAAGAGTTGGTCACAAAAGGGAGGTAGTTGCGAGCCGCAACTGTGGGTACAATGAACGACTTCAATTTTAGAATTTAATGATGAACGATTGACTGTCCTCGGTTAAAAGTTATGATTTGGAGACTGACTGAAGCATTTCCAAACAACGACAATCAATATTCTTATTAATGACTATGCTTTTGGACTCGTAGTTTGATGATATTTTTGGAGTTGTATTTTCGGAACATAGGTGCTTTTATATATGTATTTTAAGCACATGTTTACTTTTATGTTACTTATAAGTTATGAGAGTTAATTATATGCTTTTGGACTTGTATGTTAAGCACATGGAGGCTTTGATGACTATACGGTTTTAAATATCATTATTATAATTATGTTCTGTTTATCATATATGTATGATATTTTTCTCATTCAAGTTTTTTTTCCATGTTTCACTTTATAAGAGTTTTGACTTTTTTTTACTGCATGAACAGCTTATATATAATTGTCACTTGTATTGCCTATTGTAATGACCTATTTGAATAATATTAATCATATTATTAGCTCTTGTATTGCGTAAGACCTAACTATGCTTTTATTTCATGATTAATATAGCATGGAAGATAGTCTAAATGTATCTATTTTGCTATTTCACGAGGATACTGTCGATTATCTTCTCATTCGCACTATCAACATGGTTGCACAGATAGGAGGCCTAGTTACAAGTATCTCAAACCTCATATCACAAAACGAGTTAAATGTATGCATTTCACAACTCAGACATGGCATTACGAACCTTAGACTTCAATCCTTGAAGTCTAAGATGGAGAATAGTCCACGTGATTTTTCATCAATATATCATATGTACCCAGATTGCTTCATGAAATTGTCTATGGTCTTGCGAGGACTTGGGCATTTACAGGATACATGATATTAGTGTTGAGGAGATGGCTGCTATTTTTCTTCTTGCTGTTACTCAAAATCAACGGTATTGCATTACCACTAAGAGGTTTGATTGATCCTGATTTGCAATCAGTGTCTGCTTTAATAAGACACTCTAAGCCCTTATGTTTTAGCCCCTTGTATGATGGCTCCTCCCAATCTACCAGAAAAGGTCACATCTGAATCTCGTTTTTGGCCTTATTTCAAGTTATTTCAAGGTATTGAAATTTCAATACACTATGTAAGTCTTCATCCATTATTATTATTATTTTAAATTCGCATCTCATATATGTTAATGGAATGTACAGGACTATATTCGTGCTATTAATGGGACCCACATTCCATATATGATGTATGGCGAAGACCAAACCCCATATCATAATAGTCATGGTTATCCTTCTCAAAATATCCTTACGACATGCACATTTTTCTTTAGGTTTATTTATGTCTTAGTGTTAGTGGGATGGGGGAATATGCCAATGATTCACAGGTCTTGAAAGATGCAATCAGTATAAACGCATGCAGTCTTCCACTCCCACATGGTAAATAATTTTTACTCAATTTGTTAGATGCTATATTTATTGATTATAGTTCCAAAGAAATGTCAATATAGGAAAATTTTATCTAGTTGAATATTGTCACCCAAATAAGCTACAATTATTAACTTTCTATAGGGGTACGAGCTACCACCTTAAGGAGTTTGGCCAAGCGAAGAACCGTAAGTGGCCACACAATTCTCATGAGTTAATTAACCATCAACATGCATGTTAAAGTCTAGAAAATCAACAAGTGCTAATCTCACTAAAGAAACCGACGCATGTCTCATCCCTCACCTAATCAGACGAATTGAGGCCGAGACGACTCAAACTCACACTTGGCCTACTGTGTCAGCCGACAACTTGCTTAGTCAAGTTAAAAGACGATACTTGTCGGCCACCTCACCCGATCGACCTTACGAGCAACCCGCACTCGGCCTACTGTGTCAACCGACAACTTGTGTTGGTGAGTCAAAAAGCAGTGCTTCTCAGCTCTTAACCAAACAAACCGAGAGACGGTAGTATCCTCAAACCCCTCGCTAGCCGACTGCTCTCGCATTAACCCTTCTGACAAAATCATCATTTCTCTAGCCTCCATAGTCTTTATGACTCATCGGACCCAAGCAGCTCTAAGCACCTACCGTCGTTCCCTCATTAAATGACCAAATGACTCACTTTCTTCCATGACCGACGCCTAGAAGGTATCTGCTGACTCAGCAACCTGACTGGACTCGGTCAAAGTTACCTTCATGCCCCTCTGATCTACTATAAAAGGGAACCACGCTGCATGAAGTAACTTCTGCTTTTTGGCAACTTTGAATAACTATCAATACAATTTGTCTTTTATTTTCTCACTCAAGATCAAAATACCCACTTGATTGTCGGAGAAACAACTAGAGAACCTAACTCCATCCTCTTACGAATTTTTTATGTGCAGGAAGAACAGCGAATGCTAGAACCAGTCATCTGAAGTAGTTTGAGGACCCTAAACACTCATATAAACTCCATGTTTGACAACTAACATCAACAATGCATCTCTTAGAAATTGTATTGAACGTCTCTTTCGCGTTTTCAAGTCTAGGTTCATTATTTTCAAGTCTTAACATCTAGGTTTTCCATGAGACTTAGAAAAGTATGATCTACGCATATATTAGTCTGCATAATTTTCTGAAGATGAAGAACTCAAACAATGACTTTGAAGTTTTTTCCTCCCGAGACACCACGCAATGTTGCTCCGCTTGATGGTGATTCTAACGAGAACGACTATTTACAGACTCAACAAGCACACCGGATTGCTGCATAACGTTGGAGAGAACAAATGGCAAAATAATGTGGCAAGATAGGACAGACAGCCCGAGTCTACAACCAAGTTATATGCCACTGGCTTATATTTCTAATATTTATGATTCTATTTAATGAGTAAGAATTTATGTGTAATAATTAAGAATTTATGTGTAATAATTAAGACTTTATCATAATCTAGGTTGTTCTTCTTTAAATAATAATCTAATAACTAGTATATGTTAAGTTAGCAATAATAAGTTAATATGTATTTTGATTTACACTAAATTATTTAAACAGAATATGAAATACATTGTATTAATTAACATATATATTAATTAAAAATATAAGTTTAAATAAGAAAATTATGTAATATATTTTATAATAAATGAAAGAATGATTACATGATTAATTTAATTAAGAATATTGTTAATATAGCATAATAGTTAAAACAAACGTCAAAATATTCAAAGATTGATTTTAATAATATTATTATATTTATTCATGATTTGATGTAATAATAAGTTAAACTTGAACTAAATTGATCCATAAATATCATATTCTAAAAAGATGCCACATCAATTATCTCACTCAAATTGTCCATTATCCCATTTTAACCCACTTTATCCTAATTTATTCCACTAAAATTACCCCATAGGGTAAAATTTTCCCATCGGGACAATTATCCCAAGTTGCCCTAAAATATCCCAAATGAATAATCCCCCTACAGTTATTCAACACATAGATCAAAACGTAGTAGATTATCCAATATCTCTGTACACCAGAGACCAACCCTGGGAGTATTAAAATAGCCACATAACCACATATGTATATATATACACATACAAATAAGTGTTGAATCCAGAAAATTCAATAAGGGGGTCCAAAATTAGTGTTAACTCCAACAATTTGTACACTAAAGGATATAAAATTTTCATATTTTGTTCAAACAACTTCTTAGCATGTCTGCTGAACTCTCGAATTTTAGTAAAAACGTATGATGAGAACTACATGAGAGATGCAATTATCAAGGTGATTGCTATACTACATACAGTCTATTTTAGGTAATCTTAGTATAAACCTCTGTCAATCGAATTAATTTTCTCTAATCAAATGAAGAGAATGAATTACTCGGTTAAAGACATATCATGCAAGAAAGAAACTTTATATTACAATTATCAAAACAGTTATTCGTTTCTTAAGATAATAATCAATGGACGTAATGAGTAATTCAACTTAATACTCATGAAATTTTGTAGTTATTTGAACTTTACACTTTGGTCTACCAGCCACACAATTATTTTCCATATTCGGGATCGATAAAGGAGAACTCTTGAGGAAGTCTAAAGACAGATGTCTTACATTTTTAGATCCTATAATTATTAAATATCAATTACTCTCAAACTTTACTCTATACATTCTTTTCATTTGTCAAGGGGTCATATCCCCTTCAACATCTAAATAGCTTCACAACTGGAGATATAGTAAGCTACATCCAAAATAACTTGAAATCTAATCCCTCTCATCGATCTGCAATGTGACTTCACTCAAAATGAGATATTCATAAACTTAATTGCATTATTCAAAGTAATTAATATTCAAAAACAAAGTGTTTTAAAGCTAGCTAGGCATAAAACAAAATACCAAAGTATATGTTGCTTAGATATACAGTTTTTAAGGCATAACATTATCAATTCAGCTATTTAATATAGTGTGAATAGTCAAAAGCCTATATTGGTCAATTTCAGGGAGGTCCTACATACTATAGAAACTTAAACTATGCAACTTGCAATTATGGGTTTGAGGCATTCTGGAGATGTAGATCAACTTGAATGAAATTTATTTTCAACTTGGTGTGCCTACTATCAAATTTAAAAGAGATTGTTTTGAAATCCTTACTAAAGAGGCCAAATAGCCAAACATGCACATACATACAATCACACACATGCACGCACACATAGAAAGATATGTGTGTACATATGAATAGATAGAATGGGATATGGGGATCAAAATTAAGATTAGTTAGATTTAAATTTTTATATTAGTTTCTAGAATATGGACATAATTCTATTTGGATAGGAATTTGTTCTTTATTTTACTAGTAGGATTACAAGTTTATTTTTGTTAAAGTTTAGTGGAGATAGGAGTTTAAACCCTATAGATATGGATTACACTATTCATTATAATTAAGAGTTTATGAGATTTGATTGAAAAAAGAAAGTGAGGTTGAGAGTGTTTGCGAAGTGTTTCCTCCAAAGCGTGAAGGCCATCGAGTTTTGATTAGGCATCACTGTGTGAAACCGACCTTTTTTAGCTCTTTGATTTATTTCTCCAAGAATTAATCTGATTTGTACATCTAATTTTACATTTTACAGAAACCTTCAAACAATCTCAACCTTCAGCACCTTTTATGATTCTCTGTCACGTCAATGAAAACTCGTGAATCCGACCTCTAATTCCCAAATACGTTGATATCAGTTTCACATTTAACACCTTCAGATCCCCTTTCAAACAGAGCCGAGTTGACTTCATTATCAACCCAACATTGCTCAATCAAGGTTACAAATATAAGGCTTGTGCTTAGAAAAGATTCAGACCTCAGAGATCTTTTATTTAGTTTAATTCATAGATATTTAATTCAAGAAGTCATCGCTCTTTTACTCTTTCATGGGTTGTAAAGGACTCCTTCACTTGTTTAGTTTTATTCAAACTTATCTTTACATAGTTACAATTCTTGCATGCATTTCAGCTATTTTGTTATTGATTTATAATTTTAATATCTATGATTTAATTTGTGCTACTCTTTAGTGATATTTTTGCATTCACATGATATTGAGTTCTTTAAATTATCTCATTAGCAAACCCTATAGATTTTGTCCAGTATCAGTGCCCTTGTGTTAAACTAAGATACATTCGGAAGAATTTAAGGTCAAGTAGAAACTCAATTTTGGGACTTGCACTTAATAACTCATTTCGCTCGTTATCAATTGTTTGTGACAAAAAAAATTTAGTTATAATTCACAAATATCTTGTGATTTTGTTCATATTGTGGTATATTGAATATTATTTATATGTTCGATGAACTTCTAAAATTAGGTGTGAGTAATAATAATACAAACGGTGGAAAAGGTACAAGAAAACGGCATACATTGCAAAGTCAAATTTATTGCAAGCTTTAAATAATACGTTGTCTATCTTTGTATGTCTGTATTATGTATTGTGTGTTGTTTGTGTTGTGTACCCATTAATGTGCATGTAGGTATGCATGTTTGTGTTGTGTATTTGTCTTGTGAGTACTTACAAGCGTGTAAGTTTATATGTGCATCGTGCTGTGTGGACATAGGTACGTGCAACATATTTGTATGCATGTAATCAATGTATGACAACCAATACATCGATATATCAAGTTCTATAGTAGTCCGCCACAGCAATATTTACAAGTTTAGTGTGTTTTGATTTTAAAAAAAAATTCTAATATATCGACCAATATCTCATATACTGATATATCCTAATATCCACAATATCGATTGATATTTGATTTATTTTAAGGTTTTCTCTAGGTATGGGTTTGGCTTTGGATTTCTAACCTAGTCTAAATACTAAATAAAATCCTTCCTTTGCTTCAAAAATCACCATGGATCATGGTTTTAAATATCGGCCGATAATCTGATATTATCGCGGAGTTATCGGATTTGGGAGCTTTCTGCTAGGATAAGTAGGATTTTTAATCGGTTGTCGCTTTTATGGGTTTATCGACGAGTTATCGGCGATAAAGGCACTTATTGGTCAATAAGAGAGGTTGAAAATATTGGATTTATCGGTGTGAGTTTTGAGTTGAATTGTTGGGTAATGGGCTGTTACTTAGTGAGTTCTTAAACCCGACCCGACCCGCTTTTGATAATAAAATAAAGTTTTTAACTTCAAGTTCAGCCCTAATCTTTCGTGAATCTCTCCCTCTTTGTGTGGCTGTTCTCTGAGCCTCCGAGTCTTTTCGAACTCCATCAATCTCAAGATCTCTGTTCCCCTCTAACTCCGTTGACCTCGCCGCTCGCCTCCCCGAACTCGAAGCTCATGTCCACTGACGTTGCTTGCCTCCCCGACCTTAAGCTCACCTTTGCCGACGTCGCTCGCCTCCCTGACCTCGAAGCTCAACTCTGCTGACGTTTATATTTCATTAAGTATGGTTAAATTATATTTTTTTGGTTATTATGTTATATATATATATATATATATATATATATATATATATATATATATATATACACCATCCAATATATCACTCTGATAAATACTACTTATCCCCGATATATCTCTGATTTTTGCTATTCGATAAGGATTTTGACTGTGCGGTAAATTCCCGATAACCGATATTTAAAACCTTGACATGAATCCCAAAAAAATCCTAACCCGTATAATTTCGACGCTCTCTCACTCCTTTCTAGCTCCTCTCCCTCGCTCCCCACCGATAAGCTCACTCTTTCTTTCCACCCTCTCTTTTTGATCCGTCTTGTCTCCCTCCCCCCTATGTGCCCTCTCTAGTCCTCACTATCTACCTCTCTCAGTTTCTCCCTGCCCTTTCTCCTTCTTCACCCCTTTCTCTATCTCTACCTCTCTAATCTCTCTACGTCTCTTTCGTGCTATGCACACTGTTTTAAATAACCTCCGTCTAATCCGCTTAGACATACGTCTAGACCTAGGCGGTACCTAGGCCGCCTAACTAGCGCCAAGCGCCTAGGCGGTATTTAGGTTGTCCATATAAATTTTACGAGCGTTTAGGGGAGCATTGTCTGCTTACGTGGATTGCACCATGTAGGTCTTGGTTGTGATTTTATGTATTGTAACCTACATGTCCTCCAAACTCCATTAACCTCTAAATATGAACACCTCCACTATCTCCTCCGACCTTCAGCAAAACCTCATCGACCACCACTTAAATGAAGAAAGAAATTTGCCTAGATACCAGTCCGGCATCTAAACTTTTTATAATATTGACATTCACTATCAATTATTGTAAATAAAAAACATCTTAGGCTCTAGTATTGTTAATTATTATTTTGACTATTTAGTATCTAAGTATGCATGATTTATTGTGAAACTAAGATTGTTATTTTTTAAATTTATATGAACTTAATACATATTTTTATCAATTATTATAATTAAATAATTTAAAAATAGTCAAACACCTAGGCGCACGCCCAGGGGTCTAGGCGCTAGGCGCTCGCTCAAACGCCTAGTCTGCCTAGCGTCTTCTGTAATATTATCGAGCTTCCCCGATCTCTGTAACTACTAACAAGGTAAAAAATACTTCTTAAATATCTATTTAAGTTAGTTACAATAGTAACTTAAACTTAAGAAATGTAAGTTAACAGTAAACTTAAGTTTAAATTTAAGTTAAACTTAAGTTTAAGATAACAATAAACTTAAGTTTAAGTTTAAGTTTAAGTTAATATTAAGCTTTTTGTTAATGGTTAACTTAAGTTTAAGTTTGTTGTTAACTTAAACTTAACAGTAACTTATAAGTTAACAGTAATTTGAGTTGAGAATGAGTTTTTCATTGTTGAGATGAACATATAATTTGAGTTGAGAAGTATAAACATACAAAGAGCTATTATAATTGGTAAACCAAGCAATTTAGTTAATACTTAATAGTGTTGGTATTTTAGTATTTATGTATCTTTGATTGAGTATATATATATATATTTATCTTTAAGTATCACAATTAAAAAAATAAAAAATAAAAAAATCCCAGAAACCGCTTAGGCGCCTGACTAGACGACTAAGTGCTGGGCGCCAAGTCCGACGCCTAGAAGCGCCCAGCGTTTAATGTAACATTGGCTATGCATTTTGAAGGTTTCATGCTACAATTATGAAGAAAGTTCCTACAGTCTATTAGTCATTCTAAAGATATATTATGATACAATTTCTTATATTTAGAAACCATTAATATGGTTGAATTACATATTAGAATGTTATACTTATTTTGTGCATGAACATCATATAATATAACACCCTGATATTTACTGCATGTCCCAATATGTCCCCAATTTATGTAATTCAACATGGATTTTGATCGTGTGATATTTATGTGATATCCAATATTTAGAACAATGCATGTAATCGCTACCTTTGTCCTGAATTAACAATGACAGATGGGCGAATAGGTGCTGGGGGTATTGCAACCTCTGTCACAATGAGATTCTCAGGTCGAACACAAAGGTTAAGTAGTTCACAATCCTGTAGCAAAAGAGCAAACCATAGTTAAAACAACTTAAGCTAGCAGACATTTTAATGAAAAAGAATCCACAAGCCTCCATCCTGTACCCATCAACAAGAGTATGTACCTCATCAGGCATCTTTTTGAAAAGACAAAAAACATCAAAAGGTGTAAGAAAATGTAAGTGTTGATAAGATGGTTTTTCCTTCAAGTGAGATAATGCCGCTTCTAGACTTTTATCAACAACTTCAAGCTTTTCAATAATAGATAGTTGAAAAGATTTCCCCTTTGCTAAAACACCTGTAATTGAAACGTCAATCGTATGAGTAAGCAACAAAAACTACGATCTTTCATGCTACATCATAAATATTATTTAAATTTCTATTTTCTATAAACTAATCAAGATTTTATACTAATTACAAAGATTTTTCTATTTTCTATTAACTAATCGAGATTTATATGAACTGTGGGGAATTTTTAGAGGAAATAAACATTGGAATTAGAGCCGGTCAACAAAGAAAAAGCTATTTGTTAGACTTTCTTTAGTTAGCGTGAATTTTTTTGAGAATAAATTTAAACAATCAAATTTTAGCCCATTTAGTAGGTCCATCAGCAACCAAACCAAACTTTACCTTGTTGTCAACATATTTAAACACCTAAATTCGGTAGAATAGGGTTCTATATAGAATTTTCAGATCTAAGGCTTTGGGAGGATGAGCCTAGGCTTAGGACATTTTAGCTGCAAATTTCAAGAGTTTTCATTGAACCGGACAAGGTTCTCATCTTCTCATTAGTTCAATCCATATTCTTTCAATTTCTTTTCAAAGTATTACTTCAAATTATATCGTGTATGAGATTTGATGGTTTTCTACAGATTTATAGTTTATTTTCATGATAAATGTCTTATTTTGATAAATCAAATAATTATTGATTCTTGAAAGTTGCTTATATTGAAATAGTTGACATTTTTACCACACAACAAATTAGGGTTTTGTTTTCGACTTATTTTCATGAATGAGCAAGGTTGTGGAAAACAGAAAGCGGAGCAAAGCGGTGAGGCACCGTCCAGGATTTTTGTGCTAAAAGGATCAAACCGGAAAAAAGAGTCAAGTAAAAAAGCGATTTAGTTTAATACGAATAAGTGTTCAAAAAAAGAAAATTTTTTGAGAATTTAAAATTTTCTACAAATGCATAATAATAATTTATAGATACTAAACATAAAATAAATGTGTAACAATCACACAACATTAATTAAGTACTGGTGTTTTGTTGGAGGGGGAGGAGAGGGAGCAATGGACTGAAGCTTCAATAAGAATCTTGTTGGAACTTGTTGGCGATAGTAAGAGGAGCTTAAGGGAGGCGGTGGAGAATTAGATGCGGCGGAAGGTGCTGGAGGCAGTGGTGGAGTTGGAAGAAGCTCTTGAAGGCAGAATTGACAGGCGGAGAATATCTTAAGGTTTTTCTCAAGTTTGAAAAAAGAAAGAGAAAGAAAGATAGTGGAATACAAGAGGTTTCACGCGTTGAAAGCAGATATGGGTCAAATCAAGTGCAAAAATTAAGACTTGTTAATTATCATTTGCATTTTAATTAATCATTTTTAAAGCCTATTAAATGCTTTTCTCTGCTTTTCCGCTCCTTTGCGAGCAAAAGTCGTTCAATAACCCCTGCTTTCAGGCAAAGCGAAGCGGCCCATGGCCGCTTCAGCTTTATACCTCCGCTTTTTGCCGCTTTTTTCAATAGCATGAACAAAACATATTTTATTATATTTGAAATATGAAAATATACATGAATAATGAAAACCAATGAGAAAAAGGAACGATAGGGTGATGAGGCAATGACGAGCGACTGAGAACTGTCAGCCAATGCACCGCTGAAGGGTGCCCTAGAATGTACAGATTGAAGGGTCATGGCGGTTCAACTGAGCCATATACAACGTATACATTTTCATAAGTAGTCTTATTGTTTTACGATGTGAGATGCATTTTATAGATCCCAGAAATGTATAGAAACATGTTAGGGACACACCGACATGACATGTGATTATGAAAGTTTATGCGGAGAAAATAGCTTAGCGACATGTTCGGAACTAATGCGGAGAATAGCTTAGCGACATGTTCGGGACTAAGAACGACTGTAGATGGGTAAGTACAAGCACTGCGATGTCAGACATGTCATTTGATATGATAAAGTTTTTGATGAACTCTTAGATGAAGTGAAGTATAATGAAATAGGCATGGTTAAATAGGTCGTACAGTGTACTTTTCGGCATCGACATCATAAGCCAATGTGTGATTCATGGACGATGAGTATAGTTGTACACCCAATAGTTGAATGCAGGATTCATACTCATCTACAGAATCGCAAGTATTAGGGTTTCATAGCGGCTGTCAAGTGACAGTGAGCACTCTTTGTGCTGAATAATATGTTCTATAGTCTCTAATAATAAAAAGGAAAATGATGGGTTAATGGGGGAATAAGTAGCGAATATTTTATTGGCAAAGAGGGGACATAATAGGGTACCCACGAGTGTGAGACATACGTCAAGTTGTCATAGTGCAGCCGGTGATTGATTTGCTCTCTCCCCCCTCCCCCCTCTAAACACAACATGCCTAAATATTGCATTCCAAAAAAGATCACATAAATGACATAGGTTGACATCAGTTTACATTGCATATTAGTAGGACTTATTTTGTTGTTGTTGATGACTATTATTGATTTGCATATCATGAATTTCATTACTGTTTTCTTACATCAAAGATATTTGCCAATCTATTATATTTTATACCGATTGAGTGTCATTTATAAGTACATATGTTGCATGCATATATACTTTCCTTTTCCTTTGAGACTTTATAGAACCCTGCTGTCCATCTGAGGGCCTAGTGTAGACGGGCTATAAAGCTATCAAATTGTTTAGTAGCTCCGGATAGGGGTACTTTAATCAGGTTGTAGGTCAGTAGACATAGCTTGGATTTGTGTAGTAGCTATGGACAAACATTGTTAGTTGTTTTATTTTACTTCTCAGGCTATGTAGCCAGTTTACTTATTGAGACATTTACATACATCATCTGTGCATTTGACATTTCATCTTTCGTTGATGTATATTGTATCTACAGTGATGTGTGGAAATGTATGTAAATCTGGAATTTATGAAATGGCTTGGAAATATATGGTTTGGACGTAGCATGTCTCGTCATCCTGTCGCATGCTTTGTAAATATGGATCACAGGGCGTGACATGTTATTTATATGTAGCAGTACTAAAATAAAATATATAATTATTCGCCACCCGTCCTTTTTGTGCCTAAAAGGAGCATCTTGCGCACTAAGTATGTTTTCAAGCTTTCAATATTTTTAAATTTCCTAGTGCAATCAATCTACTTCAATCAAATAATGACCAATAAGTCAAATCAAATCTTTTCCTACCCAATCATTAGTTGACCCTACATATATAATTCTCTAATCTATTTTCTATGGTAACTATAACCATATTGTTGTAAGGACATGGCACATGCATAGTACAAAATTGTGTTTGACAAAATAGTACACTCTGAACTGTCCAATATATTGCTTGTATTTTATAAGGTACATAGAAACAAGAGGTTCCGTCAAATTAAATTTTCAACAGTAATCTGAAACAGAACTCATTAAATTAGATGTCCCGGTTTAATTAGGGCCATGAACAGTTATCAAAGTATAAGCATAATCTACCAAAGCTACCAAAATGATATGATGGAAGACTGAAGCTAATCCCATTGGCTGGGTAGGTCGCCCATCTTTCACTTGCATGCCAGTGTGTGTGTATTCAAATACTTTAGTACCAAAACCCTCATTTTAGATCCTAATAAAAACTATATTCAAGTAGTTTTCCTTGTGAACCATCGTCCTTATGGACTGGGGGCGTATGATCAACAAAAAGACCTCCACAAAGATGTAATGCAAGTGCAGGTAAGGAAGTAGAAGTAAATGTGCAACAGATAGGAATACACAGCATTCAACAATTTGCAATGTATCCTGCGAAAAGTTACCAATCACCAAGTAAAAAGACAGGGAGGCACTGTGAAGTGGGGTCAAGACTCGTCTGTTCCTTAATCCTGGAAGTGGAAAGCAATAAAGATGACCAGCAGAACCTAAGGACTACAGGTCAACAAAAAAAACTTGGATTATTTACAGTTTAAAACTCGGAATATCTTCTTTTTTTTCCTTCTACCAATTAACAATGCGACAGAAAGAGTGTGTGTGACTAAAGTCAAGCAGTTCATCAGGTCAATCTCTTTCCCTTAAAGGTACTTAATTCCCTAAGGACTAAGACTACTACCTTAGATAGTCATACAAATCATAAATCATTTGTTTACCTTGTGTAAATATGACGGTGACAAATTTACTATAAATTGTTTAAGTGCATGTCAGAAGGCACTTTAGTTGTTCATACAACAAATTTACATATTATTCTTCTTGTTGGGGTTTTTATTATAGAAGCATTATAATATTTGGATTTCTAAAGACGGATGCATCTCAGGATTGCTCTCACAAATATCAGAAATTAACTATGGAAGGTGATAGTCCCTAATCAAATTAGATTTCAAGTGAATTACACTATAGTTTCAGCAAGAAATGAGTAACTGAAACAGAATAAATAGAAAACAAAAAATGGATCTGATGATAGCATTATGAAATGAAAAGAATGAATACACTGACCATTTTTATGACCACAGCGACCACAAGAACGGGGCGATTGAAGAGTTGATTTGCACTTGTCTCTGACTTTCTTCATTATCATATTCTTCTGATGCACATCTGCTTTAGGATTTCTCACTTTCATCAAAAATTCCCTACGTTCTGCATCTTCAAGAAGTATTCTGCCGCAGCCCTGGAAGAAAAAATAAGTGAAAAGGTACACAAAATAAACAACCAACTACTTAAGCTACTAAAATATCATTTAATAGACATAATAATTATTAATTACTACATAAAATGGAACAAATTGTTCTGAAAGAAAATAACCTTGCAGATACACTTTAAAATGTTTAGGATGGAATTAAAATAGCCAACATTAAAAACTGGGAGTGTGAGCTTCAAGTATCCAAAATGACCAGGGCAATCAGCAAAACCCCCATTGCATGTAGCACATACAACTTTTTTATTAGGAGGTCCCTGCAAAAAAAGTAAGAATATAATGTCAAAGCCAATTCACATATGTAATAACTGATCCCAGGACGCTAAATGCAATGTTACAAAAAAACATGGGGATAAAAAGTAGCAATGCAGAAAGGCCACAGAGCTTTAAACTAGCTAAAACCTAAAACGAATTAAAGATTAACTAAGACACAGACCTATAAATCTTTGTTGCTGGTATGACTTTTAATAGCTTACAGAGAACAATTTGCATGAAAAAGGTCAAGTTTCAAAGAAGCACATGCTGCAGATAACAGGTTTATCTGCCTCTACCATCCCTAGGCCAAATTTACCTTGATGGCAATCTTTCTTTCTGTGAGATGTTTTTCAGTGTAGGAGAATTAGGGCATCTGTACTTTTGTCTTTAGGACATCTATCAGACATAAAGAGCAAGCTGTTCCAATCAAGTTGTTTCTCACTGTTCAGCTGTCTGATAAGCCAGCAAAGTTTTCTGGTTTCAGGTTGCACGAGTCATGTAAGTTAACCAAGTACAGGTTTGAAAGAAAATTAGTCAAATTTAAGCGAAGGAGAAATCTGCATGACAATAGTGCATTTTGCAATTTTTCACCCTTATTTAGTAGCTTACCGAGGTTGATCGTCAAATAATAAAGGCACGCATCTTTATATGCCTTAGTTTGGGAAGTAATATAGAGAAAAAAGGGTTGATTGTGAATAGACCACCTGTAGTATCACCTAATTGAGAATAGACCCCCTATAGTTCTATTTGAGTGAACAGATCCATAAGTGAAATTTGTTTTACTCTTAAAATTGTATTGTTACAATGTTTTGAGGAGGCAAATAGACCCCCTATAGTTCTTTTGGTGAGGATAGACCCCAAATTGCTAATTCATTTTTACTTTAAAAAAACGAGTCGGAATAGTTCACTAAGAGGGTGTTTTCGCACTTGGGCCAATAGTACAGAGATCTATATTCTATACGCACATATAGAACTATTCACAATTGGGTGATACAACTAGGGGTTCGTTCACAACCTAAAAAAATGAAAATCTTTCTCATCAACAAGTTTCCTCCCAAAATTGAGGTTAAATCAAAATCATGAGCTTTTCTTGTCAACTTATATACGCGACCCTGCACTACTTAGATTCTATGCCACATCCAAACATGAAAGTAATTCAGAAATGGATTGTTTATCTTGTTTGTAAAGGAGAAAATTCCATATACATCCCTTTAAATAAAAGATGAAAGTAGCAATAACGATAAAATTAAAAAAGTAAATACCATTCTGGGATCGACCAAACCATTCTCAACAGGCTTAGCACTTAAATCATAGAGCCTATCACTCCAAACCTGCACCTCTGCTGCTTTCTTTACTTCGTCTCCCGAAAACGCATCGAAGCATATACTTTTTCTGTCAAAAAAAAAGAACAAAAAACGAAATCATCTCCAATCAATCGAAAAGATAAAGGGAAAAAATGAAAAGAGCATGAATTCCTAATTACATTCTTCGAGGGCCCACGTCCTCTATGTAGGGTTCTTTCGTGCATCTCAGCTTCTCAGCTCGCCGTGACATCTCTAATTATGGCAGGAGAGAGAAACTAGGATTAGGGGAAAATAAGAATGATGAGATGAGAAGGCTGGGCGAAATAGTATCAAATTGCAAATTGTTAACAAACAGTTATTAGAGACATGCCTAGGTGATCCAAAAAAATTTGTTTTTTAAATACTTTTTTCCAAAAAAATAAAAAGTCATATATATCCTCTCTTAAAGTGTGAGTTTGAAAAACTTTACATAGTTAGTATTTCCATTGATTCTTTTAGATGTTACATTCAAATCTTATTTAAATTGAAGTTGTTCTCTATCCTAATCAGAGTTCATGTTATAGGAGTTATCTATAGTCTAGATTATATTATTTTTAGAATTTATCTATTATATATATCTTGATTACTTTATCTTTACGTATCTCAATTATTTTGGTTATGTTTTTTGTCCTCTATGAACACTCGCCCTCTCTCTCAATGTTACAGAAGGCGCTAGGCAGACTAATTCGAGCCGGGACCTAGCGCTTACCCCTAGGCTTTTGCCTATTTTTAATTTATTTAAGTATAATAATTCATAAAAATATGTATTAAGTTCATATAAAATTGCAAAAAAAATAAATAACAAGTTTAGATCCATAATCAACCATGCATAAATACTAAATACCCAAAATAGTAGATATGTATGCTGCCTACAAGGAATCATTTCATTCTCCAATGGAAGCAGTAGGATTAGATATGTATGCATTCATTTGTTTGCACCTCTTATGTTTATTTAGTATACGTGGACTACGTTGTTTAAGCTTTACATGGCAACAAAAGCCACATTCAAATGGGGACCATAGCAAACAGAGACCTCGTGTAAAGAAAACAGACCTAGTTTGTTTCATTCACCCTTAATATGTTGCTCCTCTTATCATCTTCCCTTATTTATCCTGAATTTTTATAGCAGTGAAAAGAAGATGAAAATTTTAGCTTAAAAAGGGAAGAGACGGGCTAGCAATGAACAGGAAGAGGAAAGCTCGTCGTCGGGGCGCGAGAGGCAGGCCGACTTTGTCGGGAGACTCGGGACTAGGGAGGAGCAGCATTAGCGACTCGGGATCAGCTCAAGGAGAAGGCGGCGATGAATAAGAAGAGCCGATGAAGAGGTGGCAGCGGCAAAGAAGAGGCGGCAGCGAAGAGAATGAAGAGGAGGTGGCGACTCAGGATCAGCTCAAGGAGAAGGCGGCGATGAATAAGAAGAGCCGATGAAGAGGTGGCAGCGGCAAAGAAGAGGTTGCAGCGAAGAGAATGAAGAGGAGGTGGCGACAGAGGAGCGGCTGGAGAGGAGGTGGCTTGTGGCGGGAGAGGAGGTGGCGGCTTTGGTTACGTCTCTAGAGTGGGAGAAAGGGTGACAGGGAGAGAGATAGTGTTAGGTTTGGGTTATGGGTTATGGGTTCGGGTTTGAGATATATGCTCGGGTTTGAGATGTGTTCGGGTTTGAGCCAGGTGAGTTGTTTTATTTTATTTATTTATTTATTTATTATGTTTTAAAAGCTTAGGCGGGGCCGCCTAGACTGACTGCTCTGGCCAAAACTAGGCGGCCAAGGCTCTGCCTAAGCCGTCCATCTAGGCCGCTTTTTACAACACTACTCTCTCTCTCTAAAGTCTCTTGCTCTCTCTTCTCACCTCTATTTTGTTTCAATTTCTTTTAACCCCTAAAAAATACTTTTAACGCTTTGTAAAGTTGTTTTTGTATTGTGATATATATATACAACAATTGATCACGTAATTTTACTATAGGTCTTTACTCTCACTTAATTGTTCACTTGCTGAAACAAGGTGGGTACTTTATGAGCTTTATCTAGTCTACTCTAATTCTTTTTACAAAAAGTATATATATTTGTCTCTTTGATCAATTGTTATTCTTTTATTAATAGCTTTGGCATTTGCTACCAATATTCAACCCTAGTTTGTTTTGTACACTAATTATCTATAATTACTAAGTTTGCATCCCAAATCACTGAAATGTTATTATCTCTTAATTCACATAAGTTGCTTCGAAATACTCTTCGTGATAAATATTTCATGGTTCGGAAGAAATATAATAAGAAGTTTAAAAAAATAAAATTTTTATATAAAGGGTTAATTGTGAATAAGCCCCATGTAGTACTATCCAATTGCAAATAGACTCACTATAGTTTTGTTCGTGGCAAACAAACCTTTTTTCGTATTGGCAAAGGTGTAAATACACACGTTAGTGAAACCTTTTGACTTAGCTATAGGAACACGCCTCCTCAAATCTTTTTAACAATTTAAGAGTCAAAACAATTCACTCAATGGGTCTATTCGCAAGGATATAACTACAATGGACTTATTCACGATACTACAGGGGTTCAATTTGCAATTAACTATTATATGAATTAGAATAGTAATTTTAAGAACTTATTTTAAAAATTAAAATATGAAAAAAATTCAAGCTACCACTATATAATAAATCCTATGTACTAAAGCTATGACTTCTTTATCAACTGACTATTATATGGCAAAGAGAAACAACACACATCCCCTACCAATATATGAGCGAAAGAACGAAAAACATGAACTTTATAGTTTCTTGCTCCTAGTAAATTGCCTGGTCTCATTTCAGTCTATCATATTCATATATTCATAAAGGAGAGCCCCTCCATTATTCTCATAAAACAAGTCAAATTGCATAGCTTCAAAATGGAAAAAGATTCTAGTGCACAAGCGGGTCATGCCCAATATTTATATTTTGCCGGTAGGCAAAATTCGCATGGGCATCATGAGTCTGATAGAATTACTTTGGAAAGTTTTCTAAACTAACAACAAGGCAACAATATATCGGTGACCAACAAGAAGTATGAAATGCAAACTTCATGAAGCAGTTCGGATAATAAATATTTGTAAACATAACACTGAAAAAATACCGTAAAATCACTCTTGAGGCGATGTGTGGTCGAGTTGGGTACTGCTCCAGGTCAATCTGCTCATGGTTTTGACAAAATAAAAAATTTCTCAATTAGAAGAAGCGCACAAAGTTGAGCTTTAGGTTTTTCCCAAACAAATCAATTGACTTCAGAATTTAAAAAAAAATGCAACTCACGATTTCCTCGATGTTCGACAAAAGTGAATGGATAACCATGCAATGCAATTACTCT
>BQKN01059689.1:112752-169176 GCA_022839385.1 Asparagus kiusianus
ATTCATGTTGAGTCAATTTATATTCCACTTTAATCAAGTTGATGTTGAATTTTTCTATATATATTAAGAAATGAAAAAACAATCTGCTGGTTTATTGAGCCAAATCATGATAACATTCTCATGCCACTTATTGAGAAATGAAAAAACAATCAACATGTAACATTCTCATGCCACTTATTGAGCCAAATCATGATTATTCATCTGCTGGTTTATTTATCCTCATATACTTCAGAGAATCTCAGAATACTAGTGAGGTCATCCTTTCAGCATTTTTCTATTTTTTATTTAGGGGGAAAACCCCTTCAGCGTTTTATAGTTCAATCAACAAAATAGCCTAATTTGGACCTTGTTTAACCCAAACCCAACATAAATTTATCACAATAATAAATATCAGGTACAATCATATTTTGGAAATTCTGGGAATACAGAAATAAACAGGAAAATTTGCATTCTAATCCCTTAGATTAGACCCAAAAAAGCATACACTATATTGTAGTAAATTAAGAAACAAAATAACAAATATATTTTAAAAAACGCAAAAAAAAAAACTTATGCACAGATGAACACGGGAAATTTCACATCAAAGGAACGGTCAAATTTTTAGGGGAAAACCTAGATCCGAGATTAAGATATGTGCATTTAGAATTTAGATAGAAAATTTTGACTGAATTTTATCGAAAGATTTGAGATTGGGATTCACCTGAGAGAAAGATTGTTATCGCAGGAAGTGGCGGCGACTTCAGCGGTGACTTCAGCGGAAGAGGTGATGCCGGGGCGGAGGCGGCGTCGGAGGCTCTCGGTTCGAGAGGCGGTTGAGGCGGCGGAGGAGGAGGGACTGGCGTCGGGAAGAAGAGGAGCTCAGCTGCCCTAGAGGAGGGACCGGGGTTTTAGGGTTTTGGGTTTAGGAATACGGGCGGGCAAATAGGTGAATAGAGACCGCCCGAATACCCATTTAGTGTATGTAGTTTTAAATGCACCTAGACTTACTAGTTGTGTTGCACGCGGTTAAATATTTTATTTGTTTCTGCTGAGTTTATATGTTTGCTATAACTTTATTGTAGAAATAATTGTTTTATTGTTTTAATTTATTTTATGAACATAAAAAATGAGAACCTTAATCAAAACAAAAAAATAACAGAAAGTATTATGAATAATTTTTGAGTGTTCACATATAAGAATACATAAATTTAAAAATAAAACGAGCAGAAATAGTCTACAATATCCAAGTGAATCAGGGTTGATGATCGGTTGATAAATTCCTAGTTATTATTATAGTCATCATCTAGTATTGTTTTAATTGTCGCATACACGCAAACACACACAGACATGCATGTGGGTTTTTTTATCAGCCCCTAACATCATTAGTATTTTGCTATTAGTCCATCAAAAAGTACATAAATATGTTGATATGAGTTCCTATAGTTAATTGGTATTATAAATGATGGGGAATATTTTTTTGTGTTTAACGTTTTAAAGAAAATTAATAATTATGCCCTCACTCCTAATACCCAAAACATTCGTAACCATTAAGCTCAAGAAACTAAATAAAAGGCTCAATCTGAATTCATTTCACAACTCATCTTCTCCAACGACCCAAAAAAATGGTGAGCTCATCTTCTTAACAATTCTTTTAATTTTTAGAGGCTATAAAAGCATATTAGAACTCCTCCATTGAGTGAGAGAGAGAGGTAGCTAAACATTAGGGGTGCAAAATGTCGGATTTATCCGGACCGGCCATAGTCGTATTCGTTTTGAAAGTGGATATGGTAGTCATATCAATATATTTATTATAGTCATCATCTCGTATTGTTTTAATTGTCGCATACACGCAAACACACACAGACATGCATGTGGGTTTTTTTATTAGTCCCTTATATCACTAGTATTTTGCTATTAGTCCCTCAAATCTTCATATTTTGATGTTAGCCCCTCAAAGTTCATAATGTGTTGATATGAGTTCCTATAGTTAATTGGTATTATAAATAATGGGGGATATTCTGTTATGTTTAACGTTTTAAAGAAAACTAGTTGGATTACACGTGCAATGCACGTGGTAAATTGTTTTATTTATTATTTTATTATTGATTCATTTTATTAAGATTTATTTAAATTAAACCATGTATCAAACATATGGATAGAATTTAAAAATTAAAAAGTATTAAATAGATTGTTTGCGTCCTTAACAATAGAAAACAATGAATAATTTTATTAAAGAATTTTATTTGATATACACCATTGAGTTTCAATCAACCATCTTATAAGAATGAAATTCAAATGTAGCATAGGTCCACTGAAGCTGACTTATCACTGGCTAATAGCAATGACATATAGAACTATTGACTCATCAAAGCTTCGTTTGAATCATTTGCTACTCGAGTTTTTAGTAAGCTGCCTGCATTTACGGTTTGTCCTGATGCATGGTGACGAGAAGGCTCTGTTAAGCAACCACTTGTTCTCCCTTTTTTACCACCTAAATAAAAGTTATCAAGTACGAAATTTAGTAATTGCTAATCTGGAAAATATTTTTTGGCAGTAGTTAATAAAATGAAGATATTATAAACACAGTTTATCTATATTAGGACAATGAACAAATGACTTTGTTAATGAAACACATAAATGAGTGGCATAGAAGCACTTGGTTTGAAAATAGATAAAATGTGTACTGTAGCAAGCATGAAAGAGGAACTTTTTTAATAAAAAAGAAATTAAAACATGATATATTCTATGACATAAACAAATGTAACAAACTTAACAGAAGACTCCCAAAGAACTATAAGCACTTTTTTAGAACTAAATCCAAAGTCAAAACATTTGGAAAGAAGAACGCATGCAATACTTACGCATCATCAATGAATTTTGCTGCAATGACCACACTTGTCATTAGCTACCGATGAACATTGAGGCAAGAAAGATGGACACCTGGTTGCACGAGGTATCTGTCAATGTATACATGTGCGAGGATAAAGCATGAATGGCTACAATTTGAGTACTTGAATATGCGCTCAGTGTAACTTTGTAAGCTAAGATCCTGTGCTCTGAGACCATGGCCAATGGTGTCATTAGATTTCCTCGTCGTAGAATCCGGCGAACTCTCATTCTTTTGAATGATCTTCTTGAGAACTGAGAATAATAGTGACAGAACTTGTGGAAATTCATAATCTTCTTTTCCTGATTCACTAAGCCCTAAAAATCTATAGTTCCATTGGTCTATTGACTCGGTTTCAACTGCCAGAGACCCCATATATAGCCAAAAGATGTCCTGAAAGAATAAATTACTGAAATGTTATGTAAATTCATCCAGGGTAGAGAATCTACTCGTTACTCAGAATTTCAACTATTGGTTTGTTAATATATGACTTCCACAAGTAATGCTCTGAAACAAACGAATGCAATGAAATTCTGTCATAAGCATTTCTGCCAATCAGAGAGTCAACATTCACCATAAAGGAAAGACCAAATAAAAGATTTTAGGCTGAAAGAACTAAGCTAATCAACCTTTACTTCAGATTTCTTCACCGTATTTATCATGAACCGATCATTCTGTGTCAATTGGAAGAAGCTCCCACTCTTTCCTGGAGATGAAAGCTCTCTCAAGGCATCATTCCCACAAATGGCCATCATAAAATTCACCGGATCGACCTTAAACAGCTTCCTCAAATGCCTAAGCACAATCATGGGGGAAAAACTTGTTATTCTGCACAATAAATCAAAGACAGTATGGACCTGGCTTGGTAGAAACTATAGTTAAATCCTAGGACAACATGAAATCTGTAATATTTTAAGGCATAAACATTTGTAAGAATACTTCAGTAATAAGTATATTGGTAAATTATTCTATTTGATCACATACCATGGTCTGTATATTTTGCAGAATTGAGTAATTAGATCATGCTGCTTAATTCTTAATTACAAACCCATAATTTTGTTCTGAGAAAATAATCATTAATTTGGTGTATATCAGTCACATATAACCATCTCTGTATATTTTTGATGTAACTGTTCTAAGCTTCCTATTGATTAGTCATGCACGTCTAGAAACATTTTGAGATTCATGAGTAATGTTCTAATATACGCATTGCTAACGACATGCACTTGCAGTACGCTCTACTGACATAGGTGGTAAATGAAAATTTTCACGAAGTGATATGGCAACAAGTGGATCAAATGTATGGAAGCATATATAAGGATGAGGAAATCAGTGAAAGGCCTAAGTCCCCCCCCCCCCCCCCAAAAAAAAAAAATTGAATTTAAAGTTGATTTGCGTTATATGATATGGTTCACCATGTTAGCCTATATGAAACACAAGACCATTGAGACTCCCCATGCCCAAACCATCCAAAAAATTCTTGATAAGACTGAATGGTAGGTTAGCTATCAATTTATGATGGCATAGCCACCATTCATTGAAACAGTTTGTTACAACTAAGTATGCGATGTTAATATGCTATTTGCTATTTCTCTGCTAATGTTTTTATTTTCATGCCTAGCTTCTGATTAGAATTGATGTTTTAGCTACAAAAACAGTATAGCCCTGCTTTGTTACTAAATAAAAGATAGAAAAAGACATTGAGATACCGCAACCCTCTTATATAATGTAATTAGGGTCAGCTTGTTGTTTGAGACATGGATTAGGACGTCAGAAGTAAATAATAAAACAATAAACAATAAGATCTGCTTGTCATTGTTGAAGCGAGCAGTCACTATGTCCTGATGCAGAGTATGTCATCAATATAATTTTTCTAAATTGTCAATTAATGGATAAATCAGTGAGGTTTTGATGCTAGCTGTTCAATAATTTTCGGAACCATTCATTACAAAGGAAGCTTCCAATTATTTAAACAGTTGATATATGCTCAATATTATTATGATCAAGAAAATCAATTTGAACATATTTCCAAAGTGATAATACTGTTGATAGGATATGCACATTAACATAGAATGGTCAATTATCACCAGTGACTTGGATAGAAAGATTCCCAGAGCTAGCATCCATAAAGTCACAAGTGTAATTTTATCTAACAATTTGGAGTTAAGTACTATCCTTCAAGAAAATTTATATCAATTTCAATAGAATCAATTTGAATACATACCTTAAGAGCATGTGAAAAGCCAGATTGGTAAACTGAATTCGTAGCAATCTCACATATATCACATGCACTCACCTTCCAAAATTGTTAAAAGAAAAGCAAATTTTAACATCTCACTGGTACAATATAAAGAAGAATAATGAGAAGTAGCTTTACTGAAACTGCAATGTTAAATCATCCACCAATGGTTCTTTAGTAAAATGGATTTGCATTAGTTATCTATTGACAAAGAAACATTAAGACCCCCATAAGAAAAACATTGGAAAAGGTTTTTAATGATAATCCAGAAATAAGGAATTGTAGCTCAATGGAGACATTGTGAGGCAATCTGGGCAATCAAAAAATGACCATTAATTTTACCTTCGAAAGACCTCAGCGTACAGTAGTACAACATTTTCAAACAAACCGACAGCCCACATGCAAAATTTATGGAAATAATATCCTTAAACATTTACAAAACAAAATGCTAATGAGAGCAAAGCATGTACAAATAGTGAAACAGTCCAGCTAAGGTAAACTACTAGCAAGAGATGTCAAAAATTACTTGAGCAAGATAATTAGCAAGGTAAAATGCTAATGAGACTTTCTCAGTTCGATTTCATGTGCAATGTTGTGAGTGAGAACAGCAAAATCATGAATATCACCATCCTGCTAAACAAAAGAAAATAATGAGAATAATTGCTCCACAGAAAAAGATGATGTTTTGGTCAGTACCTCCACAGAAGAGGACGAAATTTGGTCATGGTCATTCCCTTTGATTCCCGGAGATGATACATTTTCAACAAATGGATGATTAGTTACCACATGAACTGCGGAGTCTAGCAGTTGAATCGCTGATGCAAGCAGACTTGCTCACACACTACATGGCTAACAAAATTAAATGAAAATGAAGTATCCATGGAAAACTTTCAAACATAAATTAAATGAAAATGAAGTATGCATTGATTTCTCGGGTATCTCGTTGTTTTTAATATAGTTATATATGCTTAACTTATAAGCATATATAACTATATTAAAAGGTTAAACTCAGACAATCAGAAAACTTTCAAACATTTAGCAAATCAAAGAAGTTATGCAGTGAAAAAAGGAAATTTTATTTTATTTGAGGAATCAATGATATTATAGAATTGTTAAAAATTATAGTCAATACTTATATAAGGTGCCAGCTTTACCACTGAGGAAAACATGTATTAGTCACTACTAAGTTTGATTCATCAAGATCACTGTGTAAAAATAAAACTGAAAATAATAACAACATTATAAGGCAAAAGTCACCAGAAGGTAAATGATCCTGCAATCATTTGATGCAGTTTTTGCATCTCTAAGTTTATTCTATAATCACATTTGATATGGTTGACAAAATTGCAATGCTAAAGCTTAAGAAAATCACCTACGAAACTGTAAGACCCCGTAGATTTTGAGTATGTTTATGTGCATCAGTAATGAAGTTGAGTGTGCAAAATTTCAATCATATGCAGTAGAGTCATGGTATGCAGTTTTTAGTCCATGAGTCGACTCATGATTTTCATGAGTCGACTCACGAAATCGAGTCCTGTTACCTTTTGTTTCTGCTGAGTCGACTCATTATATTATGAGTCGACCCATGAGTCATGAGTCGACCCATGACTGTGATGAGTCGACTCATCGAGGGTTTTCCAGTTTTCTCAGTTTGGGTTTGTTGGGTTTCGGGTCGGGTTTTATCCACTTGTATATATACTCCCCTACCCGAAATCACTTCATTCTCATCAGTTTTCCCCAGAAACCCTAGTCCCCCTCTCTCCTCTCTAAAACCCTAGGTGTTCTTGGAGATTTTGGGACGTTTCGAAGGCTTTTTCGACGGCTTGGTGAGGATTTCAGCGAAGGGATCTGTTCTTCATCACTTCAAAGGCGAGTAACATCTCGCCAAACCCCTCTCCCACGTTTTTAATAGTTTACAAATTTGTTTTCCATGAGTTTTATTGAGCCCAAGACTTATTTTCAAGTATAAATCAAATTTCTTGTTAGGGTTTATGCTAGAAATCATGTATTTCGGATTTTAAATCATCACCAACAAGTTTTGATAAAAACCCAGATCTGGAATTTTATTTAAAGAATAAAAAAATATAAGTTTTATATTGATTAAATGCTTGCTTTCATGTATAGGAGTTAAATGTAGGGTTTAACCTACAAGAAAATCGCTTCTCATGATATATATGTTTTTCTCACTGCACCATAGTCTAGAATTTGATAGCTATAAAGATGTAGATCAGTATAATAGAAGAATGGATCGAATTGGCGAATCTAACTTGTGATGTATGCAGATTTCAACCCGTAAGTCGACTCAGGACTCATCACGAGTCGACTCATCAGGTTGAGTCGACCCATGACTGCCATGAGTCGACTCACGAAGTCTGGTTGTGTTGCCTTTTGTTTCTGCTGGGTCGACTCGTTAGTATACGAATCGACCCAAAAGCCATGAGTCGACCCATGACTGTCATGAGTCGACTCACAAAGTCTTTTTCTGATATCAAATGTGTTCTGTTGAGTCGACTCATATTTGAGCACGAGTCGACTCATCGTAGTACTTTCTTTCTGTTTCGTTCGTGCTTCTGTTTAATTCACATGTTGGGTGCAAGTAAGTATATATGCATACAGTGATCATGATTTCACCTGCACACATGAGAATGATTTTTCTAACACAAGCTTAGATCCGTACAGCGAGGCATGTACAAGAGTAGAACATGTATACCTTTATTTCTAGTAATTCATGGCTCATAAGCACAGTCCTCGTGTTGGACTATAATCCATGTTAAGTCCTCGTGTTGGACTATAATCCATTAAAGTCCTCGTGTTGGACTGTAATCCATTTCGAACCTGTATTAGACTTTTGCTAAACCTTGAGCATGTTATTCAATAAAGTTGGATACTCGACATATTGTATTTGGCAGAGGCGCGATAGCTACCTAGGTTGAACATGACGCCTACTGTAGCTTCGCTTTATTTCCATGTTATCGGTAGAGATGGGTATGTTTTCTTTTTCTTTATCTTTATTGTGACCAAATCTAGGGTTTTGTATTTAGGGATCTACAATTTGAGATACAAGGTATATACATGAGGGTTTCCTTGTTTGGATTATTTCGCTCGACGTACCCATGCTCGTGTTGTATTTCCCTAAGTACTAAAACCCATTAATGTTTGTGTAATTACTTTATATTTTATTGTATTAACTGTATTTTCATATACAACGAGCCCTACCCTTTGGGGTTGGTTGTGATGTTGCTCGCTAGCACTTTGACACTCGTTGTCCCTCCCCCTTTCAGGTACCGAGCCAGGAGCCCGGAGAGTCGCAGGTTGAGGACGACCCTTATTAGTATCTGTCATCCTCTTATTAGATGTATTTTATTTTCATACTCCACTTGAGACATTTTTAGACTAGAGAGGTTTATGTTCTAGAGTTGTAAAGGTTGTGTGCCTTATTTTCCTGTATCAGACATTTAGTATTTTGAGTCATGTTGAGATCTCCAGATTGTCATTATTCATTCCAGACTGGTTTATGTATTCCAGCTTATTTGGTTGATGAGATGTGTTAAATTGATATTCTATCATTTTATCAGCTATTCCTTACATTGTCTTTAACTTGCTTTTGTACCTACACCTGTTGTTGTTTCTACTAGATGGATGTTAATTGTGATGGTGAAACATGTTATTGCACGGTATGGTGCAATGTAGGTTTGACATTCTTGGTTTCACCTTGGACTGCAGCCTTGTGTGAACCCAGGGGCGTCACAGAAACACCTACAAACTAGGGTCTACCACCCCCGTTGCAACAACAACCGAGATATGGCTACATGCAGCCTGGGGCTTACCCTGGAGCTCTCCCTCAATATACCCAACCTCCTTATGGAGGCTACCCACCTCAACCTGCTGCCTCTACTGGCTACTCTTCTGGTTGGGATCAGTCATCGACTCATCAGACTCAGTAAACTACTCATGCAATTGGTTATGAAACCCCCAATGTCTCTAATGAGTCAGGTAACTTATGTTGTCATAAACTTCTTCTAGAATAACAAGTCACAGAACCAGTTGTAGTAATCATAATCAGTTGAATATAACAATGTGATCCTGCAGTGCACATTTAGGCAATTAATAAAAGTGAGAGTGAAACGACTCTTGCTTCACTATTCAAAATTAGTGCATCTGAACAATAATTAGACAATAATGACTTAAGAATATGATGTTCAAAGTTGAATATAAACAAATGACAGACAGAAATATAAATCAAGACAGTTCCATCAAATGAAAACACGAAAAAGGTATGACCCAGTCTTACAAATTTAAAGAAATTAAGAGCAAAACAAAGTCCTAAAATAAGATAGGAAATTCAAATGAAGGTTAAATTAATTGAATCCAATCTTTAACTAAGAAACCGCAAACAAAATCTACTTAAAACCGCTCTAAAGTTCATCATGGCAGATCGCAGCATCAATTGACCTCACAAGTCGACAATTAAAAGAGAGGAGAAAGGGCGATAGTACCTCGATAAAGGAGAATAAAAAGTTGTACAATGCCAAACTCCAAAGCTGCAGGCCGATGAGAGATAGATGATGGCAAATCTGAGAACTGAGGAGATGACGGAGGCGTTGTGTTGATGATGATGACAATAGTAATCATCTTCGGTAATTGATGGCTTAAGATCGTGGGACAATGCTGGCTGAGGAGAAGCGTTACCGGAGAGAAGGCGTAACCGACGGGGAGATTCTAGGGCTTTTGATTTCGAAAGAGATGAGAAACGATGGAAGGAGAAGTGAAAAGAATAGCAAGGCCGACCCTTTTTGCGGATAGCCCCCTCTCAAAATGTAAAGGAGGCGGAACCATTTTAGACATATATTTATTTATTATATAAATATAAAAACAAAGAAGGTGTTATACGAATAAATCTCCTCAAAAGCACTAAACTCGTGCGAGTGAAACCTTCGGCGCTAAACTCGTGCGAGTGAAATTTATTAAATAATTTCATAAATTATTTATTATATCAAATTATTTATTACTGCTCACATTAACTAATTCCCTTTTAACATGTCATTGAATGCAGAGGGATAACTTTGGTATATTTAAATTTGTTGAAGGGCAATTTAGGGTAGGTAAAGTTTTCCATGAACTCCCTCTTTTAAAGGGTAAATAGATTAATAATTATGCCCTCACTCCTATTAACCAAAACATCCGTACCCATTAAGCTCAAGAAACTAAATAAAAGGCTCAATCTGAATTCATTTCACAACTCATCTTCTCCAACGACCCAAAAAAATGGTAAGCTCATCTTCTTAAACAATTCTTTTAATTTTTAGAGGCTATAAAAGCATATTAGAACTCCTCTATTGAGAGAGAGGTAGCTAAACATTAGGGGTGCAAAATGGTCTGGATTTATCCTGACCGGCCGTAGTCGTATCCGTTTGGAAAGCGGATATGGTAGTCGTATCAATATATTTATTGTAGTCATCATCTCGTATTGTTTTAATTGTCGCATACACGCAAACACACACAGACATGCAAGTGGGTTTTTTATCAGTCCCTTATATCCCTAGTATTTTGCTATTAGTCCCTCAAATCTTCATATTTTGATGTTAGCCCCTCAAAGTTCATAAATATGTTGATATGAGTTCCTATAGTTAATTGGTATTATAGATAATGGGGAATATTTTGTTATGTTTAACGTTTTAAAGAAAATTAATAATTATACCCTTACTCCTAATACCCAAAATATTCGTACCTATTAAGCTCAAGAAACTAAATAAAAGGCTCAATCCGAATTCATTTCATAACTCATCTTCTCCAACGACCCAGAAAAATGGTGAGCTCATCTTTTTAAACAATTCTTTTAATTTTTAGAGGCTATAAAAGTATATTAGAACTCCTCCATAGAGAGAGAGGTAGCTAAACATTAGGGGTGCAAAATAGTCCAGATTAATCTGGACCGGCCGTAGTTGTATCCGTTTGGAAAGCGGATATGGTAGTCGTATCACTATATTTGTTGTAGTCATCATCTCGTATTGTTTTAATCGTCGCATACACGCAAATACAAACACATGCATGTGGGTTTTTTAATCAGTCCCTTATATCACTAGTATTTTGCTATTAGTCCCTCAAATCTTCATATTTTGATGTTAGACCCTCAAAGTGCATAAATATGTTGATATGAGTTTCTATAATTAATTGGTATTATAAATGATGTGTAATATTCTGTTATGTTTAACGCTTTTAAGAAAATTAATAATTATGCCCTCACTCTTAATACCCAAAACATCTGTACCCATTAAGCTTAAGAAACTAAATAAAAGGCTCAATCCAAATTCATTTCACAACTCATCTTCTCCAACGACCCAAAAAATGGTGAGCTCATCTTCTTAAACAATTCTTTTAATTTTTAGAGGCTATAAAAGCATATTAATGTTAAACTCTTTATTTTGATGATGTTTAACAAACAATTTACCACTAATGTTATTTGTCTAGTGTTTGTGCTTATCTATTTATTATAGATAAATAACATATTGGAGGATGGATGGAATTGCACATTCACGATCATATCCAATGGAGGTTGGCAGAATTGTGGAGTGAAGCCTACGTAATTCAAAGCTAAAGATTCAAGTTAAAGCTTTATCCGCAAAGTGTATCAAGTCAAACTCATCGAAGATCTATCAAGCTTGGGTATATTTAGTTTAGGTTTTATATTATGTGTGTTAGTACTTTAAGCTCAATCATATATACACACACATATTTGCTTTATATATATAGTTATATATATACACAAGTTTTGGTTTATGGACTTAACAATCATTGTATACATATTTCATTAAGTCTATAAAATTATTTCATAGGGTTTTAAAACATTGTTTATGTCAAAACATCAAATTTTATGTATATCATATTTTCATGTTTTGGACATACTTGCAAAATACATGAGTTTTCACAAATGGGAACTCAATTTGAGAAATTCTTTTTTCTAACTTATTTAATTTCATGTTTATAAATGTTTTCCAAAGTTTTATTAATTTTGGAATTAATTTGTTATGCTTATTTGAATTTACAAAATCAAGTTTTTAATAAGCTCATGTTCGTGCACAGGTTCGTGCATGTTTTTGCAAAACAGATGCATTTTCATAATTAGAAGATGAAATTTAAAAAATTTCTTCATTTACATGTTTATCATTATATATACAAATATTTTCCCAAGTTTTACTAATTTTGGAGTTGTTTTGTTATTTTCAATTGAATTTACAATACCGAGATTTCAGCAGTTTTTTTCCAGAAACTATATATCTGTATTCAAATATTTATTTCTCTTAACTGGGAAGTGATATTTCAGAAATTCTTACTCTAAAATATTTATCTACATGTCTAGAACCTTTCCTCAAAATTTCATGATTTTTGTAGTTGATTTACTATTTTTAATTGATTTTACAAAGTCAGATACGTAAAATTCCAGAACCTGTCAAAAACAGAAACTGTCTGTGAATAGTGCGGTCGACTGTGCTACAGTATGGTCGACCATTATTACTGTAGTAGTCGATCGTTGTACAGTAATGATAACATCTATTTTTTGTTTTTTAATGTGTTTTTTGAGTTGTTTTCTTCAAGCCTATATATACCCCTTTGCAATAACTATTTTAGATAACCAAGAGAGAGTTTTAAACAAGTTTTAAAAGAGATTAAAAGTTTGTTTAGTTTATTTTAAGTTTGGGGTTTTTGTTTACAAATGAGGAAGCTTGCGTTGTCAATTGAGGGATTCATCATCAACCTTCTTCATCCTCTCCTTTGTGTTTATAGAGAAGTTTTTCTAACTCTTTTCTCTAGCAATTTTATTATAGATTTCATATTCTTATTATTGATAGTTTGCTAACTGAGTTAGATCTTATTTCACTCATTGTTTATACACACTCACTTGAGCTTATTGTATTTTCATACATAGTATATTTGGGCTGGTGAGAGTTGTAACAATTGAGTATGTGCTTTAATTGAGTTCTCGCCTTGTATTAGAGAATAAATCATTTGTTGTTATTTGAGAGTGTTGTAGAGTTTTTGGTTAGCTAGAAAACCGTATTAAGAGGTGTGGAGTATAGACGTTGATCAGTGACCGTTGAAAACCGATACTGTGAGGTGTAAACGTTATTCAGGTGAGCGTAAAAAACCCGGTTGTGATAGTGGATTTCTCCCCGGGAGTACGGAGCGGAGATGTAGGACGGAAGGTCCGAACTCTGTGATCATATTGTGTGTTTGCATTGTTTATTTACACTATCACTCTTATCTTGTTTGTGTTTATTTTACCCTTGTGTCCTTGCATGTATTACCTCTTTGCTAGAATATATCTCTTTATTCATATTGATTATTCTTGCTTATAACTCTTGTATATCTATCTTGTAAGAATATATTTGTATTAATTTTAATTGATATAAAATTGGATTAGATTAGCTTAAGACCCTAATCACCGCCCCTCTAGGGTCTAACAATTAGAACTCCTCCATTGAGAGAGAGAGAGAGAGATAGAGAGAGAGAGAGAGAGAGAGAGAGAGAGAGAGAGAGAGAGAGATGTAACTAAACATTAAGGGTGCAAAATGGTTTGGATTTATTCGGACCGACCATAGTCGTATCCATTTAGAAAGCGAATATGGTAGGGAAAAATTAAAACCGGTCGAATATGGTTTTGGATAGGTTATGGTTTAGATTTTTTTATCTGGATACGGTTATCGGGTTAAAATTGTGGATATGGTCCAGATATCCGGATATTTAAAATGGGCTACGTATAATACTTGTATTGGGTCGGGTTTATAACATATACTCATGTTATCCGCAACTCGGTGCAAATTCAACCTAAATTCAACCCAAAAGTCCCAAATTCAACCCAAGTGAAAGCATTCATCTTAGTAAGAGAGATTCGACGACCTCACTACCTGCAGGAACTTTCGCCAGCCCCAGGCGACTACTGATCTTTCGAAGCCTCTAAGCCGCCTCCACCTCTAAGCTTGACCTCCGCCTCCGGCTCAGCCTCCGCCTCCGGTTCAGTCTCTGCATGCACTTCCTCTCCGCCTCCGCCTCTTCGTGGCTCAACTCTTCAAGAAGTCCACGACCACTCATCCTCTTGATCGACGCGACGACGACCATCAACAATGTCTGACCTCCTCTTCTCCTTCTCAGTTACGTATATCCCTAAGGTAAATTCAAAACCCTAAGCCCTACAATTTTTTTGTTTGATAAAAGTCCTAATTTCTAGCATTTGTTGACTTAATTGAAAAGCCCTAATTTATTTGATAAAAATCCTTAACCTATTAGCCCTAATTTTTTAGTTGCATATGTGATTGTAATATGGAGTCTGGTTGATAGGCAGGAGAAGCCTCGCCTTTCTATCATTCTTTAAATAGTTTTTAACCATCGCCTTCTAGAGGCGGCAAGGAAACTATCGCAAGTTCAGATAATTCTGCATTTGAAACAGTAAAATTTTACTATATATCGTTGTTGTTCTTGTTGTTACTAAGCGGCGATCAAGAAATCTGATTCGATCTAGTTTTAGATTGGAAAGGAAGGCACTTAATTCTTGAATGTTATAAATGAATGACTTTAAAAACTATTGGAGTTGTTATGGGCTTGTGAACTTGCCGGGATATCAATCAATCGTAATCTTCTAATTGTGAATGGTTGTTTGATTCCGCATCACATGGATGTTAGTTTGCCTTCGCTATTAACATTAATTTACTCTTTATTGGAATATGATAGAAAATAATACAGTTGTATTATAAAAACCTAAGCCCCTTTTTTTATAAAAGCTCTAATTTCTAGCATTTGTTGATTGAATAGAAAAACCCTAATTTATTTGATAAAAATCCCTAACCTATTAGCCCTAATTGTTTACACTTGCATATATGATTGTAATTTGCATCATTATATTTTTTGTTTGATTAAGTTCATAAATTTCAATGAATATTAGAATTATGTTGTCTAATATATCAGTTCAAGCTTCTAACGAAGTCTATGAGGTAACTTGTCTTACTTTGCGTGTTATTAAAATCATATGTATTTTTTATCATATCCTATTCATATCTATTTCCCAAATATCTGATTAGTATCCGTATCATATCCGTATCCGATTCTCTAATATCCGAACCGTATCCATTTCCGTTTATTGCGGATATGGTAATGCTTTTTTCTTACCGATGAATATCCAAATTGTATCCATATCCATTTTCAGAAGGTGGTTATGGTTATGGTATGTGTCATATCCGAACCGAATGCACCCCTACTAAACATCCATGGTTAGTCTAAACCTAACCATGATTAAGGATTTTGGACCATAAACATAACATAGGAACTGATGTCTACATATTTTTGCATCTTGAGGGATTAATATCAAAATACTAATGATTTAAGGAGCTACTAAAAAATCATGTATGTATTAATATAATGTATATATTTTATGAATAAATGGAATACATGTTTGCTATTATTAGAAAATTTATTTTATAGATAATGATCATAAATGAGCTACAAATTCTAATATTGTTCATTCTTGGGCTTTACTCATCAAATTTCATGATATTTACTTGCTATTAAGATTCATCTTATTTGATTAAAAAAATTAAAGTTCTAGGATACTTTTTGTAAATTAATAAAATTTCAAGGGTCTTTTTTTTGCTGGCAAGGGAAACCTGGTCACCCCAGCCCAATTTTAACTTCTTTAGAGTTCGCCAGCGGCCCTGGTTTGATTCCCCTTGGTCCCCCTTTTTTTGCAAGGAGTTACCCTTAGTACCAGAGGCTCATCCATATCGACAGGGGTTGTCGAGCAGCGTTTTGACCACTGGGATACGAACTGGTGAGCATACGACCACTGAGCCTTGAGTGACGAGTAAAACCCTGGGATTCCCCCCTAAAGCTAAAGGGGGGCAAGTGAATGCGGCTAAGGGGTTTCGAACTCCTGACCAGCGCCTCAATCCCAATGGCACTAACCAGGAATTCCCCCACGGGGGTAGGGTCTTTTTAAAGTGTTAGGATTATTTCTTCTATAAACTTTTTAAGTTCTTTTGTTTTATTAATTTAGCAAATTTTTTGTAAAGATTTAAAATATTTGTAACTTTGCATATTTCTAAAATTTTGTAAAATCTAGGCTTTTTCACAAATTTTGTAAAATCTAGGATTTTCTTACAAAATTTTTAATATTTTAAAGTCTTTTGATTTTTCGATAAGTTCTATGATTTTTTTCCAAAAATATACAATTTTTGATATTCTTTTGGTTATTTCTACCAATTTTTGTAAGTTCAATTTTTTTATCAAATCTTCAAATTATGGAAGTCCTTTAGAGATTTCTACGGTTAGGTAAGTTTTATGGATTTTGGATATTTTCTATCTTGATTAATAATTCATAATTAACATTTATCTCCTTAATTATAAAGATAATTTCAGATGTGGGAATATTTTATAATTGATCTGATTATTTTTATCTTTATTTTAAATTTTAAATTTAAACAAACAAATGATAAGGTGAAGAGTTCTTTTTTCTTACTTGTTAGGTACCAAATTTAAATCATTAGATGGCTGTAGTTTTAAATCTTTATTTGTTTCTCTATTATTTTTTTTATTTTTGAATTTTTCTATTTTGTAAATTATATTAAGTAAATATACATGCATCTTATTAAAGATATTTCAATTACTTAAAACATGATCATAATAAAATTATATATTTTCTACAAAACTTTTTAATATTTTGAAGTCTTTTTAATTATGGAGGAAAAAAATTAAAATTTTAACATACTTAAATCAAATATTATAATTGTTTCTTTTGAGAATTCTTAACATGCTTAAATATATAACTTAATATAATTTTTAATATACTTATTGAGGATTTAGTAAAAATTCTTTATAATACTTAAATATATAACTTTATATAAATTTTTACATACTTAAATCAAATCTGAGCTTATATAAATTTTTACATACTTAAATCAAATCTGAGCTTATATACGTATTGATTAGCATAGGATAGAATAATTAAATCTTATAAGTTATACCTATTAATTGAAATTAATTAGGATAAAATTGCATTATAATAATATAGTATCTAAAAGATTCAAGGGTATTTTTAATATAGAATAATTAAAGTTTATGTCTATTAATTAAAATTAATTAGGATAGGATTATGTTATAACTAGGAGAGATACACATGCATGGCACGTGGTTATTTGTTCGGTTTATTTCTTTAGTATGACGTAGTTATAAAAGTGTTTCTTTTAAATCTCAACTTGATGATGTAATATTATCTGTGAACTTTCTTAATATTTACATTTATGTACCTTCAGCTTTTATTTTATGTGTCGTTGTATAAGCAATGTAAGCTACAAATTATTGAAAAAGTTTATTCGCTTATAAACCATGAGCAATGTAAGCTACACATATTCGCTCATATAGAAATCAATTTCTTCAATGCCTCAAATCTAATAATAACAGATGACATAAAATTCTTATTAAGTAAAAATAAAAAGGAAAACAATCTTCTGTCTTAATGCCTAATGACTATAAAATAAGAAAACCTATCATCATTTAAGAAACCTCTCCATAAGTTTGTAAATATAACCACATTGAACTATTAAGTTGCTCAATTCTTATTATTTTAAAATTAATTCATCAAATCATTGAAATAACTATTACATCCACAATTCTTAAGTTATTTTGATGTCAGCTTCTCCATTCATGAGTTAAAAAAAGCAATTAGAGGGAAATTAGTCCCTTAAATTGCTAATTATACCATTAATTTGAATGACTAATTTTAAAATTAATTGAAATAGGTTGATCAATTCTTATTATTTTAAAATTAATTCATCACATCATTGAAATAGCTATTACATCCGCAATTCTTAAGTTATTTTGATATCAGCTCTCCAATCAAGAGTTAAAAAAAGTAATTAGAGGGAAATTAGTCCATTAAATTGCTAATTATAACATTAATTTGAACGATTAATTTTAAATAACTTAAGAATTAAGTTACCTAATAATAATTTCAATGCTGTGACAGACTAATTTCAAAATATGAAAAGGTTTAAGGGACTACTGCAAAAAATACTTTAATCAATTAATTTTTGTTAGTAATTAATTAATTCCATAATTTGGTATCAATCAATTAGTTAATATGTACACGTGCAATACATATTATGTTTACAATGCTAATTTGCTCTAAGCTTCTTTCTACTCGTTAGTTGTTTACCAAATCTAATTAGATCAATTTTTTATTATTTGGTTGAATGGAGAGAGTTTTAATTTAGGAGTTCAAGCTTCTTTATACTCTTTAGTTGTCAACTAATTCTAATTAGATCAATTTTTATTAATTAGTTTTGAATGGAAAGAGCTTTAATTCAAGAATTTAATTTTAATTTAATGGAGTTAGTGGATAACCAATTATAATTAGGATAAGAATGTTAATATTAAAAAAGATTAGAGATAAAATTGACTAATAAAAGTTTTTCAAGAACTCCCACTTTTAAAGGGAGTATGATAATGCAATATCTAGAAGGGTAAGTGTATTTTTGTCCATGGAAAAGTTTACCCAAACTCTGTATTAGTTAGGATAGGATAGAATAATTGACGCTTATACCTATTAATTTAAATTAATTAGAATAAGATTATATTATAATAATGTAATACCTAAAAGGTTCAATGGTATTTTTAGAATAGAATAATTGAAGTTTATAACAATTAATTTAAATTAATTAGGATAAGATTACATTATAATAACGTAATATGAATAAAATTTAAGGGTGTTTTTGTCCATAGAAAGTTTTTTCCTAACTTCATTTTTTAAAGGGAGTATGATATGATATGATATAACTAAATGAGTTGGATTTGGGTGGGCGAAGTGATGGACGGACCAGATGGGTAAATAGGCATGGGCAAATTACCTTACCTATTTGCAATGGTTAGACCACAATAATGTCATTCTTTGATTTCTTACCTCCAATGACCGAATAGAGGGAGGATGATGTAAAACCCCGTAAAATTTGAATATTATGTAAATAATAATAATAAATATGTTATATAGTGATAAATAATATATTTTGATGTTTGAGTATGTTAGGGATTGATTTGAGATCAATCCAATGTATATATATGAATATAGGAGTGAAATCATGCACGGCATGCACGAGCTTGGATATGAAAAAACGACCAGTTAAAAGTGTTTACATTTTACACACCTATACACTAAGAATTTGGAAATACTCAAAAGATAAAAGTTATAGGACTTTTCAATAGTTTTTCAACAAATCTTAGGTCACCACATTCTTAGGTCGAACGAGAAAATTATAGTCAAAATACCGAAGCTTATTTTTCTAGTCAAACTAGGTTTCATGGTTTGGGTCAAACAATTTTGTTTTGGGGTTGTCTCTATAAATACCTGCGTTTTTCATGAAAATTATCTCTTTTCATCAAATCTATGAACCCTTGCAGTCACCCTCTCCCCATAAAAATCTTAGATCACTTTTTGGTAAAATTAGAGAGATTTGTGAAGCAAATACCGAGAAAATGGCGAGTTTGTCGGTTTTGATGAGGGAGAACTTGTTTTCTTGCATCGTTGAGTTTTTACAACAGCATTTGAGACAAGATAATATTCCTCCAAACTCTTCCCTTAGTAAAGATTAAATTTTTATTAATTATAATGATGAATCTCATGTTGAAGTTTAACCTCATGCTTTAAAAACATAATTTTTAAGGTTAAATCTTAATCTAATGATAGGTATGAAGTTTATTTCTTGCTGTTTATGTTAGTAAATGATCATGATCATTAGGGTTACTTTTAATTTTGTTTTTATCTTGTTAATCATGTCCTAATCATGTTTAAACTCTAGATTTATTATTAATTGAGTTTTCATGTAAAAGAGAGATGTTTAAACCCTAGATTTGTGATACCTAAGTTCTATAAATATGTTTAAATAATTTTTCATCTATATTAATTATGTAGAATTTATCATGTTCAGTTAATCTTGTGGACAAATTTCATGTTTTATTTGAAAAATTGATTAATTAGGATGTTAACCCTAATTGGATTAAATCAAAAGTTTAATTTTTGTGGAGATGATATTCTGTTATTTAATATTCAAGTTTTAATATTGTTATATGTATCATGATGATATAAATAAGTGTTTAAATATAGTTACAAATTATGCAAAACCGAAAACCTAAGAACCAGATATTGCTCTGGGCGGTCGACCGGCGCCCTAGGGGCGGTCGACCGGTGAAGTCATGTGTGTGCTCGTTGTGCACAATGCTCTTTTCGGTCGACCGATGCCCTTGGGCCGGTCGACTGACCTGAGATATTTTTGACATATAGTTTTGTTTCTTGCGTTTTTTAATGCGATCGCGGGGATTGAGCCGCACGATGATACACGTACTGTCTGAAAGGCCCTAGATGAGGGTGAATAGGGTTATGAGGCAATAAACATGCAATTAAAAATGAGACAATGCAATACACCACAAAATAAAATGCTAAAACAAGATAAGAGAGATGAGTTCGGAAATAGTTAGCCAATTGTGACACGCGATATGTTCACGAGGTTCGGTCCTCTGACCTACATCCCCGCTCCCCACTCTCGAGGAGAATTTCACTATCATAATCCGATTGAGAAACCGAAACTTCTACACAACGATCTCCTCTTGAAATCTCACAACCACACAGTAGATCTTCACAAGATCTTGCACTCCACATGATAAAAAGAACAGTAAGAAGCTTTCTTACAACAGCCCTATGGCAAGAAGAAGAGATTCCAATTGAATCTTGGGATGTGGATTTGCAAGTGTGAAAACAAATTGAGGGAATTTGAAAATTGAAGCTCTTTATAAGACAAGAACACAAGCTCAATCAATTTCTCTTGCAAAGTTACTTCAGAATTAAATGGGGGTAGTTGGGCATATATAGGTAATCCTAGGAAGAAGCCAAAAACCCTGGAAAAAGACAAAAAAGACCAAATCCTGAAAATCTAGAAGCTGACAGAAACTAGCCGTTACAGTACTGGCGGTCGACCGCAGATCCAATGGCGGCCGACCGCAGGAAATAGCCGTTACAACGAAAACTCTCTGGACTTTTCACGATCGACCACAGAACCAATTCCGATCGATCGCAAGAAGTTGCCAAGCTCCCAAACTCTCTGGACTTTTCATGGTCGACCGCAGAACCAAGTCCGGTCGACCGCGAACTGACACAAAACATACACATAGTTTGAAATAGGTTTTTAACTTTGGAAAATTGTAAAACTCTGGAAAATGTTTTTAAACAAGAAAACAAACTTGTTTAACAAAGGATTTTGCAAAAAGGTATTTATACTTGTGAAAACTCATTGTTTAGCAAAATTATCAAAATATGAGTTTTGAAAGTGTATGTGTGTTATCCCAAGAGCTTCAAATGCAATCTATCAAACTACTTGCCTATATTAAGCACTAGAGAGAAATAAAAATGCAAATATCCCTCACATATAAGTACATAGCTTGAGTCTTGATATTTGCTTGATTCTTGATGAAGCTTCTAATTTGATATTGTGCTCTTAATAGTTTTGGTTCACCAATTTGCCTCCACCTCCTTGATTTCATCATTGTAGCTTGATGATCCTTCCAATCCTCCAATCAAAGGTATTAATGAGCATGATATTCTTGTATCTACAATATCACTCAACAAGTAACTAGTACTAATAATGGTGGTTGTAAATCATTACTAAACATAAATGCTAACAATCTCCCCTTTTTTGATGATGACAACCAACCATTATGCAAGAGCAAGATAAAATTGAATATATAGCTTATATATAATTGCTCCCATATCTATAAGGTTCTCCCCTTAACTATGTGCACAAATGAGGAGATTTCTCTCCCCCTTTGTCACCATAAAAAATGGGGCACACAAAATAAAATACATGCAAAAACCCACAAAATACACCTCAAGTGTTGGCCTACCCGTGACACATTCCTTAAGTGTTTGGGATCTATAACCTCACCCTAGGCATTACTACCAACCTACTCCTCTTGGAATTGACCCCGGTCTCTCCAACCACTCCTTTTGGCAATTTTGTGTGTTTAGACGTGTTATGACAATGAGTGCGTAAAGGAAAATTGTAGGATATGAAAACGATAATCCAAACAAACAAACAAACTCAAAGAATACACATGCCCAAACCATTTCTTATGCGACAAAAATCTTCCTCACAAAGAGGCTTGGTAAAGATGTCCGCTAATTGAGAATTAGTATCAATATAGATAATGGATACATCTTTCCACTCTATATGGTCACATAAGAAATGATGGCGCACATCTATATGCTTTGTTCTAGAATGAAAAATAGAATTTTTTGAAATATTGATGGCACTAGTATATCACAAAAAAAATTTGTATCTTGAAAATGCAAATCATAATCAACCAAATTTTGTTTCATCCATAAAAGTTATACACAACACAAGCCGGCGGTAATGTATTCCGCTTCCGTAGTGGACAAGGCATCACAATTTTATTTCTTGGATGCCCAAGAGACAAGAGGGTTACCCAAAAATTGACATATACCACTCATACTCTTACGATCTACCTTACAACCGGCAAAGTGCATTACAAAAGCCATAAAGAACAAAAGAAGTGTTTTTGGATAAATTAAACCAAGATCTATCGTGCCATTAACATATTTGATAATACTTTTAACCACAATCAAATGAGACTTTTAGGAGAAGCTTGATAACGTGCACATGCACAAACACTAAACATAATATTCGATCTACTAGTGGTAAGGTAAAGGAGACTACCTATCATACATCGGTAAAGCTTTTGGTCTATCTCCTCACCACTAACATCTGCATCAAGCTTGATACTTGTACTCATAAGAGTTAGAGCATGCTTGGAGCTCTCTAATCCGAAATTTTTCACCAATTCTCTAGCATATTTGCTTTGAGAGACGAAAATCCTATCTTTAGATTGCTTGACTTGAAGACCGAGAAAGAATGTAAGCTCTCCCATCATATGCTCATCTCAAATTGGTCTTGCATAACTTTTGAAAAGTCCTTGCACAAAGATTCATTAGTGACACCGAAAATGATATCGTCGACATAAATTTGAACTAGAAGAAAATTATTTTTTTGTTTTCTAACAAAAAGAGTATTATCAATTTTTCCTTTAGAAAAACCATTTTTAAGAAGAAAATTAGAGAGGCGAGATACCAAGCTTTAGGAGCTTGTTTTAACCCATATAAAGCTTTTTGAACCCGATAAACATGATTAGGATAAGAATGATCCATAAAACCGTGGGGTTGCTCAACATATACTTCCTCCTCTACAAAACCATTTAAAAAAACTCTTTTAACATCCATTTAAAATAGTTTGAAATCTTTAAAACTAGCAAATGCTAAAAATATCCTAATAGATTCCAATCTTATAACCAGTACAAAAGTTTCATCATAGTTTATGCCCTCCTCTTGATGTATCCTTGGGCAACTAAACGAGCTTTATTTCTAGTCATTATGCCATGTTCATCAAGTTTGTTTCTAAAAACATATTTAGTTCTAATAACATGAACATTATTAGGTCTAGGAACTAATTTCCAAACATTATTTCTTTAAAAATTATTTAGTTCATCATACGTTGCTAATCCAAAACTTATCTTTTAAAGCATCATTAATCTTTTTAAGTTCTATTTGGGATAAGAATGCTACATTACTACACTCACTCAAGACTTTTGAGCGAGTTAGAATTCCTTGAGATGGACTCCCTATTATTTGTTCCTTTGGATGATCATGTGTAAACTTCCATACCTTGAGGAGTTCTTCTTAATTTTGTATATTGTTGTTTTTCTCATCCTTTTGTGCATCCATTGAGGGTTTGTCATTAATTTGCAAGAGCTCTAATCCTCCCTTAATATCGTCATCACCCCTAGGCAAATTATCTTGCAAACTAATATTAGTCTCATCAAAAGTAACATTTATAGATTATTTAACAACAAGTGTTTGTTTGTTAAAGACCCTATAAGTCTTACTTCTAGATGCATATTCCAAAAATATACTAACATTAATTTTTGAATCAAATTTATCATGGTGGTTTTTAGTGTTTAAGATAAAACATTTACAATCAAAAATATGAAAATATCCAATATATGGAGTTTTGCCAAAAAAAAGTTCGTAAGGAGTTTTCTTAAATTTAGGTAATTAAAATACGATTTAAAACATGCAAGCCGTATGCACGGCTTCCGCCCAAAAATACTTGGGCAAATCAAAAGCTTTTATCATTGTGTATGCCATCTCTTGTATGGTGTAATTTTTTCGTTCAACAACACCATTTTGTTGAGGTGTTCTAGGAGCAGAAAATATATGAGTTATACCATGATGAGCACAAAATTCATCAAAAAATTTATTTTAAAATTCACCACCATGATCTCTTCTAATTTTAATAATTTTCAAATCTTTTCGTTTTCAATTCTTTTTACAAAATAAGAAAACTCTTCAAAATATTCATCTTTATTTGCAAGTAAAATTACCCATATAAAACGTAAAAAATCATCAACAATAACAAATACATAATATTTTCCTCCTAGAGAGGCAACACACATAGGACAAAAAAATCAAGATGCAATAATTGTAAAGGTTTAGAAGTGGATACATTATTTATGGATTTGAAAGAATTCTTAGTTTGTTTACCTTTGGCACATTCCTCACACATAGCGTCTTTAATATAGATACCTCTTACTAAATTCTTTTTGGATAGCTTAGATATTAACTCAATGTTAGCATGTCCAAGTCTTTTGTGCCAAATCTAAGAATCTTCATCCACCGTGGCAAGGCACTTCACATCTTGATCTATTTACTCATTCATCTCAAAGATGTAAACATTAGATCTTCTAAAAGCAACAAAAATAATTTTATCATTTATACTAATAATATATTTATCCGGTTTAAAAAAAAGTCAAAGCCTTTGTCACTTAATTGACTAACACTAAGAAGATTATGATTTAGTCCTTTAACAAAATAAACATCCTCAATTATGAGACATTGCCTCTTTCAATCCTTGATAGGGTTACAAATAATTCCTTGGTACCCATCATATGATGTGAGCAATCACTATCAAGGTACCACAACTCCTTACGTCTTGTGCGAGACGTTCCCTACATATGAATAAGTTGTAGAACCTTTAGGTACCAAAACTTTGTGTCCTTGAATATTAGTATTTTTTGTACTCTTAGGTACCCACATTAACTCATAATGATCAATATTATTTTTAATCCTACACTGAGTAGAGATATGACCATATCTCATGCAATATGTGCACAAAATTTTTTTCTTGTATGTAGGAGCATGAGATTTATGATACCATTTTCTATCAACATGATGATGGCTAGAGTGGGCATGATTAGATTTAATTCTATCATTTTTAATCTAGCCTCTCAATTTTAGACCTTAGTTGTTTGTTTTTAAAGTCTAGATCTCCTATCATTTTATCTTTTAGAGCAAGAGAAGATTATAGTTGTACAAACTTAGACTCACAAGAAACATGTAACTTTTTGAAAGAAGAGTATTCTTTTGCCACTCTTTTAAATTCATTGTTTAATTCTTCTAAGGTGGTTTCTAGTTCACATTGCATAAATAATGATTCACTTTCGGTTTCGGATTGTACCTCATCTTCATGAGCCATGAAACAAATGTTTGGGGTCATGAAGAGCAATCTTGGCACCCTCATCATCGTTATCCAAATAGCTCGGTTCGGATTCATCCCATCCGGTATACATAGCCTTCTTCTTCTTGTACTTCAAGTACTTTTCCTTAAGCTTGGGACAATCCTTTGCTAAGTGTCCCGGTTCATTGCATTCGAAGTATTTACCTACACGAGAGAGAAATTTGTTGTTATTGTTGTTAGATTGATTTTTAAAATTTTTATTCATTTTAATTAATCTTAATATTCTTCTAGAGAGGTGTGCCACTTCTCTAGAGACATCAACTACACTATCCGAGGGGGATGAGTCATCAATTGCCCCTTTGAGTGCAATAGTCTTTAATTTTTGAGATGGTTCCTCGGTTGCCTTTGGGGGTACTTCCTCCTTTTCCTTGATCTTCTTCTCATGGACCTTGAGCTTGCCAATTAGACCATCAAGAGTAAGTGTTGTAAGATCATGAGCTTCCTCGATGGCCGTAGCTTTGGGCTCCCACACCGGCGTCAAAGAACGAAGAATCTTATAGTTCATCTCTTGGTTTGTAAATTTCTTATCAAGGCTATGCAATTCATTTATGATGTTAGTAAACCGAGAAAACATAGCATCAATAGATTCATTTGGAAGCATGTTAAACAATTCATAATCATGCATGAGGCCACTAATTTTGGACTCCTTAACTTGGGGGGTTCCTTCATGAGTGATGCATAATTTTTCCTAAATTTCGTGTGCGGTTGCACATGTGGAAACCCTATTGTATTCATTGGGGGTAAGTCCACAAATTAAGGCATTCATGGCATTTATATTAAGATTTGCTTTGAGCCTCTAACAATCAGTCATACTACTACTACTAGGCTTCTCAACATATTTTTTCTCTATGATGTCTAGGATATCAAGGTCAATGCATTGAAGATAAATCCTCGTCCTAGCTTTCCAATAAGCAAAGTTGCTATCGGTAAAAAAGGGTGGCCTAGTGGTGGATTGTCCTTCTAGCATATGCACATTCATTGAAGCCTCCATTTAGAACTTTTCTCTAAGGGGTTTAAGCCTAACAAACAATACAGATCTTGCTCTGATACCAATTGAAAGGCCCTAGAGAAGGGGGGGGGGAGTGAATAGGGTTATGAGGCAATAAATATGCAATTAAAAATGAGACAATGCAATACACCACAAAATAAAATGCTAAAACAAGTTAAGAGAGATGAGTTCGGAAATAGTTAGCCAATTATGACACGCGATATGTTCATGAGGTTCGGTCCTCCAACCTACGTCCCTGCTCCCTACTCTCGAGGAGAATTTCACTATCACAACTCGGTTTGGAAGCCGGAACTTCTACACAGCGATCTTCTCTTGAGATCTCACACCCACACAGTAGATCTTCACACGATATAAAGAACAGTAAGAAGCTCTCTTACAATAGCCCTATGGTAAGAAGAAGAGATTCTAATTGAAGCTTGGGATGTGGGATTTGCTAGTGTGAAAACAGATTGAGAGAATTTAGAAATTGAAGCTCTTTATAACATAAGAACACAAGCCCAATCAATTTCTCTTTCAAAGTTAGTTCAGAATTAAATGGGGTAGTTGGGTATATATATGTAATCCTAGAAAGAAGCCAAAAACTCTGGAAAAAGACAAAAAAGACCAGATCCTAAAAATCTGGAAGCTGGCAGAAACTAGCCGTTACAGTACTGGCGGTCGACCGTAGAGCCAATGGCGGCCGACCGCAGGAAATAACCGTTACAGCTAAAACTCTCTGGACTTTTCAAGGTCGACCAAAGAACCAAGTCCGGTCGATCGCGAGAAGCTACCTAGCCCCTAAATTCTCTGGACTTTTCACGATCAACCGCAAAACTAAGTCCGGTCGATCGCAAACTGACACAAAACATACACAGAGTTTGAAACAGATTTTTGACTTTAGGAAATTGTAAAAAATTATCAAACAACTTTCAAAAATTGTAAAACTCTAGAAAATATTTTTAAACAAGAAAACAAACTTGATTGACAATGGATTTTACAAAAAGGTCCTTATACTTGTGAAAACTCATTGTTTAGCAAAATTATCAAAATATGAGTTTTGAAAGTGTGTGTGTGTTATCCCAAGAGCTTCAAATGCAATCTATCAAACTACTTACCTACATTAACCACTATAGAGAAATAAAAATGTAAATATCTCTCACATATAAGTACATAGCTTGAGCCTTGATATTTGGTTGATTCTTGATGAAGCTTCTAATTTGACATTGTGCTCTTGATAGCTTTGGTTCACCAATTTGCCTCCCCCTCCTTGATTTCATCGTTGTAGCTTGATGATCCATCTAATCCTCCAATCAAAGGTACTAATGAGCTTGATATTCTTGTAATCTATAATATCACTCAACAAGCAATTAGTGCTAATAATGATGGCTGTAAATTATCATCAAAACATAAAGGCTAACACAGTCATGAGTGTACCTAAATAGTGTCGTACCATACCACAAGTATCCTGAAAGGGGATTATGACTAATTTTGTTTCGATTACACTTGAGATAAAGGTTGATTACATATTTATATACATGTTGGATATCGTTGATGAGCACCGCTCAGTACTACATGGAGTAGTGCGTCAATATACCAGCAGTACAGGCCATTGAGTCAGTTGAGGATGCTTTATCTAGCAGTTCGTCCCGCACTATGGTGCGATAAGGCTTGTGAGTCGTATTTTTAGGATATCTATTTGGTAGTTCGTCCCGCACTCGTGTTATGTAAAGAGATGTGATGAGACTAATGAGCCGTGCACACTGTTAGGATACCGACCAGGTAGTCCGTTTTGTATGATGATGCGATGAATCAGAATCTTGCAAGGATTTACATTGAGACGATTATTGATACGTGAGTCTTTAGAGAATGCCATTTATGTATATGACACATTGTTGAGATATATGACCGAGGTACTTTGCCCTTGAAAGTACGTAGGGTTATATGCTGATATTTATCTTATCTTCCCAGTGATAGTGAAAGATATTATAAATACGATATTATGAATGTCTTTACTTTATGTATTGCTTTATTTTATTCTTAGATTAGGATCAATGATTAGCGATTCACAATTTGAGACATATGATATATACATGAGGGTTTCCTTGTTTGGATTATTTCACTTGATGTACCAGACTCATGTTGTGGGTTTCTAATTATTGATTTCATTTAGATTGTTTATCTCTAATTCGGTGTTAATGTTTAGGTATCTACAATTTAAGATATATGATATATACATGAGAGTTTTTTTGTTTGGATTATTTTGCTCGACGTACTATGTCTGGTCTTGTAGGTGTCTAAATATTAACTCTATTAGATACAGGAAAAATGATCTAGGTAGACTATGCTTAATAGGTAGAGCCTTCACTTCATCTAGCAGCCCTTCCCTTGGGGGCGGATGGAGGTGATCTTGCTGTAGCGTTCTTACGCTCTTGTTGTTGTTCTTTTTGTTTTAAAATTTCTTTTTAGGCAGCTTAAAGTTTTGAAGAGCCGCATGATGATGGAGTTCTTGCATAGTCGCCATCGTATGAGTTATCGATAGAGGCTCCACAATAGATTTATGTTTCCATTCAGTTATTTGAGTTGTATTTTATTTTGTAAAGGCTATGAGCCTTAGTTACATTTACAGTTGATTCATGTCGACATATTTTACATTATTTCAGAGATCAGGTGTTTATAGTTTTATTCATTTGAGACATGATTTTATTTATAAGATTTATCCTTCTATACCATGTCTATTGTATTTATTTACCTTATTTTGCTTGTTTTGTACCTACACTTCTTTTTAATTCTACTAGAGGATATTACTATAATTGGTGAAACGTGTTATTATACAGTGTGGGTGCATGGCAGATTTGACATCTCAGAATTCACTTTGGACTATAGCCATATGTGAAAATAGGGGTATTACAGTTGGTATCAGAGCTCTAGTTCTAGCATCCTTAGGATCTTTCCTGTGTCGAGTTATGAAGCTAGGATAGAGTTTCCTAGGATTCATGTATAGAGTCTGATAGGATTCCTAGAATGAGTGAGGATGTCATATACGTATATTCCAAAATTTACGAATTTTTTATGACTACTTTACTTTGATTGAAAAGTAATTGCATGAATGATATATGATACGATTTTCCTACTGTTATATGTTATGTTATGTATGTTTATGAAGCTCTCCTCTTAGTATTATAAATTTCGGGATGAGGATGTGGTCGAGGTAAAAATCGTACCCAGAGAGCTGGGCAAGTAGAACCCGGGCCGCAGTAGGATTCACAGTATTTGATCGACTTGGTAACGCCGATTGTAGAGGAAGAGACTAGCAACTCTCGAGGAGCGAGTAACGAGCCAGATTGCACTTTCTGAAGTTCCACCATCAGTCATACCAGTCGTACCTATTGAAGAGGCAATACCAATGATTACACTATCGCCACAACCATCTACTAATAGAGACACAGAGCAGGAAGCTTAGTTCTGTAAGAATGAGAAAGACATCAGAAGATGAGAGCACCAGAGTTTCAGGGTACCTCAGATTCATTTTTAGCCCATAAGTGAAAGGAATATGTGGAAATTATTTTTAGATATGCTTAACGTCGACTCAGTACATAGGCGGAGATTAGTTATATTCAGCTTAAATGATGACGTCGGAGGATAGCACCGATTTCAGTTACGCTGGAGCAACGAATGTTAATTTCATGGAAGAATTTCATCTACTATTTTGATAAATAGCTAGAACTAACGTGATTAGGGCAGGGAGACGAACTAAGAGTTAATTTAAAAGCAGGATTGTCCGAGGACTAGGACAAGGATAGGAAACCTTTTGCAAGGCCGAGAGGACCCTAGCAACAGGTAAGGATTTTCATCACCACCAGCAGAATAGTGGTCAGGGTCAGCAATTGCTGGGCTACGGTTACGACCAGTAGTAGAGGATTGAGGCGCCACCTACCATTCTAAGGACCAAGGGGCCAGTAGGCTAGATGCATGCTATCCAAGAGATTTCTGAGGGATAGATAGTCCCATAGATTCCACCGCCAGTAGCATAGCAGTCGCCAGCCACCAACAAAATTTATACAGTCGTACCGCGTGATCATGGTGCAAGCGGAGCTTTCTTAGTGATTATTCATTTCCATTTCGGATCTTGTTCGATTCAGGAGCTTCATATTCTTTTATCTCTCATACCTTCATGGATATGTTTCAGCTAATTGCACATCCCTTAGACTTTTCGTTATCTATCTCTACTCCTTTAGGGGAGGTATCCCTATTAAGAGTATCTGTAGGAGATGCGTTATCAGTCTACATGAGTCCGAGTTCATTTATGATCTGATAGTTTCTTAAATGTCGGTGTTCGACGTTATTCTCGGTATAGATTGGCTATCATCCTACCATGTTAGTATCAATTGTTTTTCTAAAACAGTCAGCTTGCAAGCGTCCGATTGGTCTAAGTTGATAGTAGCGACCTCACAGGGTAACCAGTTTGCAGAGTCATTTCTGGCGTACATCGAGGAGGTGATGCTGGGGGATCAGAGTGCCAATTTATGTGAGACTACAGTTGTCTCGGATTATCAGGATGTTTTTAGGACATGTCTGGGTTACCTCCTATGAGAGAGGTTGAGTTCTGCATCGAGTTATAGCTGGGCACAACACCGATATCCCGAGCACCCTATCGTATAATACCTGCTGAGATGAGAGAGCTCCAGACTCAGCTGATGAGTTGTTATCTTAGGGCTTTATTCACCGGAGTCATTCTTCATGGGGAACAATGGTTCACTTCATGAAGGAGAAGGACGGTAGTATGCGCCTTTGTATAGATTATAGTGAGTTGAACAAGGTCACTATCCGGTATCGGTATCTACTACCAAGGATTGACAACTTGTTCGACCAGCTGCATGGAGCGTAATATTTCTCAAAGATTGATCTTCATTCTGACTATCATCAGTTGCGGGTTCGGGAGATGGATATTCCCAAAACCGCCTTTTTGACTCGATATGGGTCCTTTGAGTTTCTTGTCATGCCATTTAGGCTGACCTATGCACCCGATGTATTCATGGATTTGATGAACGGTGTTTTTCATCTATATTTAGACAAATTCGTGATCGTATTCATCGATGATATTCTTGTCTATCCGAGATTAGAGGCAAAGCACGAGCATTATCTTCGATTGGTATTGCAGACCTTGCGGGAGTATCAGTTATATGCCAAGTTTAGCAAATACGAGTTTTGGCTTTCTAAAGTCAGAATTTTGGGTCATGTCATCAGCAAGGTGAGTATTACAGTAGACCCAGCAAAGGTAGAGGTAGTACTTAATTGGGAGCCGCCGAAGATAGCTTCATAGATTCGCAGTTTCTTTGGCTTAGTAGGCTATTACAAAAAGTTTATTCAGGATTTCTCAAAGATTGTGACGCCATTTACACGCCGGCACAGAGTGCCAGGAGGCCTTTGAGACTCTAAAGGCTAACTTGACTACATCACTAATATTAATTATTCCGAGCAGTGATAGGACCTTCGTAGTCTATACAGATGTGTCGTTATCGGGTCTAGGAGGTGCTTTGATGCAGACCCAGAGAGTAGTGGCATACATATCACAGTAGCTGATAAAATGAGCATTTTATCAGACGCACTACTTGAATCTTGCAGCAGTGGTCTTTGCACTGAAGACGTGGAGACATTATCTGTATGGAGTGCAATTTGAGCTTTTCACGGATCATCAGAGTTTGAAGTACCTTTTCTCTCAGAAAGAGCTAAATCAGAGACATCAACGATGGGTTGAGTTTATCAAAAACTATGAGTTTGTGATTCAGTACCATCCGGGGAAGGCTAATGTTGTAGCAGGCGTATTGAGTAGGAAGCGTTGTCATCAGATTGCAACTTTGAGGTGCTCGTTATATCGAGATCTTCACACCCTTAGCCAATTTTATTTTAGATCGGAGATCGATAGAGGCAACGTATTTTTGGGAGCTTTGTCTGAGTAGCCACCTTAGAGTAATAAAGTGGTTAGAGCTCAGCTAGAGAACTCTTGGATTCAAACTCAAAAGAGGAAGATCTCCAAAGAGCCAAAGGCTGATTAGACCATTGGAGTAGATGGAGGACTTCGAATGAAGGGCCGATTAGTGATGCCGAGTGATCCGCAGTTGAAGAATACTTATTTGACGAGGCGCCTCATACCAGGTACACGGTGCATCCATGTAAAACTAAAATGTACAAGGACCTGAAGAGATACTTTTGGTGGAGCGACATGCGTAGGGAGATTACAGAGTATGTGGTTAGATGTTTTACTTACCAGTAAATAAAGGTAGAACATCAGAGACTGGCAGGAACCCTACAGCCTTTACCCATTTCAGAATGGAAGTGAGCAGATATTTTTATGGATTTCATTGTAGGATTTGCCGAGGTCGAAGAAGGGAAATGATTCAGTTTGTGTAATAGTTGATCTGTTGATAAAGTCAGTACATTTCATTATGTTGAAGACGACGTACACGATAGAGATGTATACGAGGATATTCATCCAGAAGATAGTGAGATTACATGGAACTCCAGAGACAATTATATCAGACTGAGGCTCGGTTTTCACTTTGCACTTTTGGAGGAGCTTCTAAAACTCTTTCGGTAGCTAGTTGTCGTATTCTAGTGGTTTCTACCCACAGACAGATGGACAAATGGAGAGAGTCAACTAAGTATTGGAGGATATGTTGCGGGCTTGTGTTATAGATTTCCAAGGCAGCTGGGAGGACCACATCCCATTGATTAAATTTGCTTATAACAACAGTTACTAAGTGACAATTAGTATGATACTGTATGAGGCGTTGTACGGGAGACCTTGTAGATTACCTATTTGTTGGGTAGAATGAGAGGATAGCCTATTATTTAGACCAGAATTAGTGAGACAGGCTACAGAAAAGTATCAATAATTCGGGAGCGCATTTTGTAGCGTAGAGTCGTCATAAGAGTTATGCAGATCAGAGATGACGACCATTAGGGTTCCAGCTTGGGGACTATATTGTTGAAAATATCGCCAACGAAGGGGATTTAGTGTTTTGGTAAATAGGGAAAAGCTTGCCCCGAGGTATATCGGTCCGTTCAGGATAGTGGAGTGCGTTGGAGCCGTTTCATATCATCTAGACCTTCCAACATCGATGTCGAGTATACACGATGTCTTCCATGTTTTGATGCTTAAGAAGCATCTACATGACGAGGAGCACCAGCGAGTGTTAGACACACCCGAGATTGAGATTCTTGATGATATGACTATTATTGAAATTCATGTGTATATTCTTGCCAAGAAGGACAAGAGACTTAGAAACAAAGTGATTCATTTAGTTAAAGTTCAATAGAATCGGAAAGGATCTGAGGAAGTTTCTTGGGGGCGCGATGAGGATGTGTATGGGAGGGTTTTCTTGTCTGGATTATCCCCTTTTAGTGCTTTTCTTATAATATTAATCCCTAAGATACGATTGTGGAATTTCGGGGATGAAATTCTTTTAAGGGGGCAAGAATATAAAACCCCGTAAAATTTGAATATTATGTGAAAAATAATAATAAATATGTTATATGGTGATAAATAATATATTTTGATGTTTTAATATGCTAGGGATTGATTTGATATCAATCCAATGTATATACATGAATATAGGAGTGAAATCATGCACAGCATGCACGAGCTTGAATTTGGAAAAACGACTAGTTAAAAGTTTTTATATTTTACACACCGATTTATTAATAATTTGGAAATACTCAAAAGACAAAAGTTGTAGTACTATTTAATATCTTTCCAACAAATCCTAGATCACCTTATTCTGAGGTCGGACGAGAAAGTTATAACAAAAATACCAAAGGTTATTTTTCTAGTTAGACTAGGTTTCCTAGTTCGGGTCAAACATATTTGTTTTGGGGTTGCCTCTATAAACACATGTGTTTTTCACAAAAATTCTCTTTTTTTAACAAATTTCTGACCTATAATAGACACTCTCTCCCCTCAAAAACCCTAGATCACTTTTTGGTAAATTTTCAGAGCTTTATGAAGCAAATACCGAGAAGAGGGCGAGTTTGTCATCTTTTAGCAATGGAGAACTTGTTTTCTTGCATCGTTGAGTTTTTACAGCAGTGTTTGAGGCAAGATCATTTTCCTCCAAACCTTTCCCTTAGTAAAGATTAAGTTTTTATTAATTATAATGATGAAACTCATGTTGAAGTTTAACCCCATGCTTTAAAAACATGATTTTTGAGGTTAAATTTTAATCTAATGATAGATATGAAGTTTATTTCTTGCAGTTTATATTAGTAACATGATCATGATTATTAGGGTTACTTTTATTTTTGTTTTTAACTTGTTAATCATGTCCTAATCATGTTTAAACTCTAGATTTATTATTAATTGAGTTTTCATGTAAAAGATAGATCTTTTAACCCTAAGTTTGTGATACATAAGTTCTGTAAACATGTTTAAATAGTTTTTCATCTCTGTTAGTTATGTAGAATATATCATGTTCAGTTAATCTTGTGGACAAATTTCATGTTTTATTCGAGAAATTGATTAATTAGGATGTTAACCCTAATTAGATTAAATCAAAAGTTTAATTTTTGTGGAGATGATCTTCTACTATTTAATGTTTAAGTTTTAATATTTTTATATGTATCATGATGATATAAATAAGTGTTTAAATATAGTTACAAATTATGCAAACCCGAAAACCTAAGAACCAGATATTGCTCTGGCCGGTCGACCGACGCCCTAAGGGTAGTTGACCGGTGAAGTCATGTGTGTGCACGTTGTGCACAATGCTCTATCGGTCAACTGACTCCCTTAGGGTGGCCGACCAATCTGGGATATTTTTGACATGTAGTTTTGTTTCTTGTATTTTTTTAATGCGGTCGCGGGGATCGAGCCGCACGATGATACATGTACAGTCATGGGTACACATGAATAGTGTTGTAGTACACCACAAGTATCCCGAAAGGGGATTATGATGAATTTTGTTTCAATTACACTTAAGATAAAGGTTGATTACACATTTATATACATGTTGGATATCGTTGATGAGCACCGCTCAGTACTACATCGAGTAGTACGTCGATATATCATTAGTACAGACTATTGAGTTAGGGTTAGGATGCTTTTTCTAGTAGTCCATCCCGCACTAGGGTGCGATAAGACTTGTGAGCCATATTTCTAGGATGCCTACTTGGTAGTCCGTCCCGCGCTCGTGTTATGTACAGAGATGTGATGAGACTAATGAGCTGTGTACACTGTTAGGATACCGACTGGGTAGTCCGTCCCGCATGATGATGTGATGAATCAGAATCTTGTAAGGATTTGCATTGAGACGATTGTTGATAGGCTGAGTTTTTGGCAGATGCCAGTTATGTGTATGACTCATTGCTGAGATATATGACCGATGTACTTTGCCCTTGAAAGTACGCGGGGTTATATGCTGATGTTTATCTTATCTTCCTAGTGATAGTGGAAGATATTATAAATACGATATTATGAATGTTTTTACTTTTTGTATTGCTTTATTTTATTCTTAGGTTGGGATCAATGATTTGTGATTCACAATTTGAGACGTACGGTATATACATGAGGGTTTTCTTGTTTGGATTATTTTGCTCGACGTACCAGTCTCGTGTTGTGGGTTTCTAATTATTTATTTTATTTAGATTGTTTATCTCTAGTTCAGTGTTAATGTTTAGGCGTCTACAATTTGAGACATATGATATATACATGAGGGTTTTCTTGTTTGGATTATTTCACTCAACTTACTACGTCTCGTCTTGTAGGTGTCTAAATATTAACTCCATTAGATATGGAAAAAATAGTCTAGGTAGACTATGGTTAATAAGTAGAGCCTTCACTTTATTTAGTAGCCCTTCCCCTAGGGACGGATTGAAGTGATCTTGCTATAGCGTTCTGACGCTCTTGTTATTGTTATTTTTTTAAATTTTTTTTCAGGCAACTCAAAGTTTCGTAGAGCCGCAGGATAACAGAGTTCTTGTATAGTCATTGTCGCATGAGTTATCAGTAGAGGCTCCACAGTAGATTTATGTTTCCATTCACTTATTTGAGTTGTATTTTATTTCGTAAAGGCTATGAGCCTTAGTTACATTTACAGTTGATTCATGTCGAGATATTTTACATTATTTTAGAGATCAGGTGTTTACAGTTTTATTCATTTGAGACATGGTTTCATTTATGAGATTTATCATTCTATACCATGTCTATTGTATTTATTTACCTTAAACTTTTCATTGTATTGACCTGCCATCCCAAGCTACTTCCTCAAAACTTCATGGTTAAAAAAGTCACAACATGACATGATATGTTTATTTATCATGACAAATTTAAGATTACTTTTTAAAGAAAAGAGAAATAAAGAAAAAAAGGAGCAAAATAAATAAATAACCCCTATATAGATATTTATTAGATAAATAATCTTTGGTTTAACTAAAATTTCTATGCACGGTTAGTTTAATATAAAGCACACAAAAATAAGTATGACAATTGCGCAATCTAACTTTCACCAAACCCAATGTACTAATGTTTTTTATTGGGATCAATAAATGGGTTAGGTTGTTTTATTGAATTTCATTGACTCTTTAAATATGCAACCTAATGTAAGAAATTGTAATTGTTGAATAATGACATGGCCTTTCTCATTGATGTTAGGAGATATTTATAGGATTACAAGAGAATCAATTAGTTATATTCAATCTGAAACTACCTAATTAGTTACATAATTGTTAGAACTAAAATGGGTAAGTGATTTGTTGAGATATTAACATAATATCATACAAAAGGAAAGAATCACAACGCGTGTCGATTAACACCGCAAGACGTGTCGACTAAGACCGCCTTTCGTGTTAACACAAGGGGTGTTGTCTCGTTCGGTCGGGCTTCGTATCTATTGGCTTCGAGTCGACTAGCACCGCCTTTTATGTCGACACATGGGATGTCATCTCATTCGGTCGGGCATCGTGTGGACTGGCTTCGAGTCGACTAGCATCGCCTTTCGAGTCGACACAAGGGGTGTCGTTTCATCTGGTCGGTGGTGTCGTCTCGTTCGGTCAGGCTTCGTGTCAACTGGTTTTGAGTCGACTATCACCGCCTTTCGAGTCGACACAGGGGGTGTCTTCTCGTCCGGTCGGTTGCAATTCCGTAATATGCCCCCGCAAGTTGGAGCTCCTTGAGGAGAGACCAATCTTGATCAGCAAGTTATGAAAGCGTGTGCATGGTAGTGGTTTGGTGAGTGCATCAGCTAGTTGGTCCGTGGAAGAGGCATGAGTGACTCTTAAGATGCCTTCTTGAACTTGTTCTCGAATGAAGTGAAAGTCGAGAGCCACATGTTTCATTCGAGAATGAAAGACCGGATTGGAACATAGATTTGTTGCGCCCACATTATCACAATAAATAATCGGCTATTGTGATGATGTGAACCCAAGTTCATTGAGAAGAGATGTGATCCATCTTAACTCGGCAGCCGTCGAAGCGACCGACCGGTACTCGGCTTCAGTCGAGGAGCGATCCACTATTTGTTGTTTCTTCGAACTCCAGGATATCGAATTTCAACCAAGATATACAATGTAGGCACTGGTGGATGTGAAGTCATCTTTGTTACCTGCCCAGTTGACATCTGAGTAGGTGTGGAGAGTGAGAGGTGATTGACGATGTAGCATGATGCCGTAATCAATGGTGGCGCATAGATATCTGAGAAGTTGGTTGGTGGCGTTCCAATAGTCTATAGTCGGACGATGCATGTATTGTGAAAGTTTGTTAACTACATAGGCAATGTCTGGACGAGTGACGGAGAGATACTGAAGTAACTGAAGACTCCCAACTATAGCTCAGAACTCGGTTAGGTCAGTAAGGGTTGTACCCGACTGAAGTGTAAGGACGACCGAGGTGCAAGTGGAGTTGCGATAGTGCGATCATCGGTCATCTTTGTTCGAGCCAGCAAGTCAGCAATGTATCTTTTCTGTGAGAGGAGAAGACCTTAAAGGTGAGAAACAACTTCAATTCTAAGGAAATAGTCAAGTGGTCCGAGGTCTTTGAGCGAGAAGCGACATGCGAGAACCGAGATAAAGTCCTGAACCGATGCGACATTGTTGCCTGTGATGATGATGTCGTCAAGGTAGACAAGCAACATGATAGTTATGCCATTATCATTGAGAATGAATAAGGAGGTGTCGACAACTGAGTTCGAGAAGCGAGATGCAAGAAGGAACTGTCAAAGCTCATTGTACCAGGCTCAAGGAGCTTGTTTGAGACCGTAGATCACCTTCCACAATCTGCAGACATGATGTGGGTTGTCGGCATCAACAAAACCTTGAGGCTAGAGAGTGCCTTGTAGAAAGGCATTGTTGACATCGAGTTGATGAAGATCCCAACCTCGGCTGACGACAAGCGCAAGGATGAGACGAACTATGGTCAACTTTACCATCAGACTAAACATCTCGTGGTAGTCCACTCCTAGTCTTTGGTGAAACCCCTTTGCCACTAAGCGAGCTTTGTACCTATCTATAGAGCCATCAGGTAAGCGCTTAAGTCGAAAAATCCATTTACACCCCCATAATATTTTGCACACCATTGGGAGGTACCAATTCTCAAGTGTCATTACAAACTAAGGCATCAAACTCCTCAGACATTGCCTGTCGCCATCTGTGATCTTTAATAGCATGAGTTACACATGTAGATTCAATATCTGTGGCGAGTTGAGTAGAGAGGCTAAGTTTATTGATAGGTTTGTGAATGTTGTTTCGGGAATGAGTGATGATAGGTGAGGTGCGGGTCGAAGGTGGTGGTAATGGGTTGTTTGTGACTTAGATAGGTGGGGGTAAGGCTAGGGGAATGCTTGGCAAGTTGTTAGGTGCTGGTTTAGATATTGGGGTGGGTAGTTGTGGAGGCAAGGTGTTTGTGGGGGTAGGCGAAGTGCTAGGTAGGTTCGGAAGAGGGAGAGGGAGGGCGAGAGGCAAGGTTTGGTGTTCTACCATATACGTTTGTGTGTTGGAGTCGACGGGTAGGGAGTCTCTGGAACAAGCTTCGGATGATGTGTATGAAGCCTGGAGAATGACACAATGTGAGAGCTAGGTGTCATATGTCGACTCATCGGGGCGAGCGAGATGCAAATTGAATTTAGACATGGGAAACTCAGACTCAACAAATCGAACATGATGCGAGATAAAAGTCTTTTGAGTTTGTAGATCAAGACATATAAGCACTCTGTGTAAGGGAGTAGCCAAGGAAGACACAAGACGTGGAGTGACTGGTAAGTTTGTGAGGCGAGTATTGACGAAGCCAAGGATAACATAGGCAGCCAAAAGCGTGAAGTTTGGAGTAGTTTGGTGGCGACTTAAAAGAGTTTATGAAAGGGATATATCATATCAAGAGTGGGTGTAGGGAGACGATTTATGAGGTGGAGTGCAGTGGAGAAGGCATATGACCAGAAGGAGAGTGGTAAGAAGGCTTTAGAGAGAAGGGAAAGACATATTTCAACAATATGATGGTGTCTGCGTTCCGAAAAACTATCATGTTCTGGAGTGTGAGGTGGAGAGGTGAGATGCGAGATGCCATTTGTGGATAGATATGTCGCTAGTCTAGTGGATTTGGCGAGACCCATGTACTCCCCCCATTATCTGAGTAGAAGGTTACTATTTTTTGAAGTAATTTTCAACAAGGGCTTTGAAACGAGGAAAAATAGTGACGACATCAGATTTACGTTTGAGAGGGTAAATCTATATGTAGTGAGTGAAGTGATCTATGAAAATGATGTAGTATTTGTAACCATCGAAAGAATAAATAGGCGAAGTCCATACATCGGGATAAATAGTTTGCAGAGGAGAAGTAGACACAATTGATGATTGAGAGAAAGATAATTTATGACTTTTATTGCAAAGACAATCATTACAATGAGATTGCTTTGAATTAGATGAATCTAAAGTTAGACCGAAGTTAGAGATGATATGACGTTGGATTGACTTGCATGGGTGACCAAGACGATGATGCCAGTCACTAGAAGACACTTTAACACTGGAGTGGGCCGAAGGACGAGATGCGAGTTGCGAGGTCGGACATTCATACACACCATCTTTAGGTTGTCCTTCTAGCAGTGTTTCTCCTGACAGTAGATCCTTCACACGAAAGGAAGATGGTAAGAACTCAATGAACGTATTATTTGATTTGCAAAATTAAGATATGGAAATAAGATTTCTTTTCGTGTTAGGAACAAATAAAACATCATGTAATTTAAATGTATGGGAGGATACTCTAAGAGAAGAGGAGATAATTTTGGAAATGTGTAACCCAATACCATCACCGATAATAATGTCGTCAAACCCATCGTATGGAGAATGAAGAGAGAGGTTGCTGAGATCGGTTGTGACATGGTGGGATGCTCCACTGTGGCAACATGTTGGAGTTTCGGCATCTGATGCTATGGTAATATGCGCCTTTGGTTGCCACTGAGATCCAGTGTGTGAGGTGCGAGTGATGCCTTGCGAGGAGGCGAGTACCAGCTAAAAGAGAGGATACTACGTGACGGTGTGGCCTTATTGTCGGCATCCTTGACAGTTGCCAGGATATGACCTCTGCTGGCGAGACGCGACTTGCGGAAACTAAGACGACTGTTGTCTTAGAGTGGAGTGTTAAGATTATGCCTTGTTGGACGAGGAGCGGTGTGAACCATTGTACCTGGTCGACGCAACGCTAGCCGTAGTAGGGTTCGGGGTTGATACGGAATGCGACTACTAAAGCGCGAGTTCCCTGTTGATGAGTTTCTCATGAAGCTCTTAAAACAAGATGGGATTGTCCCTACCTTCCACTACATCAGCGATTTGGTGATAGTCATCATCGAGACCTTCTAAGATTTTCTCAATGATGTCCTCATGGTCTATTGGTTTTTCAAGTGTAGCAAGGCGATCAGTTTGGCATTTGACATATTGCATATAATCCGAAACGGATTGTGAGCCCTTCGTGGCTCACCTGATATGGTCCTTGATTTGCTTGATGTGACAACGTGTCGAGTGAGCATATGTGTTGGCGAGAGTCTGCCATGCTTCGCGGGAGGTGGTCGCCTGTTGGATGAGAAGGATGAGAGAGGGGAGATGGAATCGACAAGGGTGCCAAACAACAATTTGTCTTATCGAATCCAATGCAGAAAATCTGGTTTGGGAGCTTCAACGTTGTTGGTGGTGATGGTGCAAGGAGGACATGGATGAGTTTCATCTATGTATTTGTAGAGGTCGTAGCCGATGAGAATGGCCTTAATCTGGAGTTTCTGAGTAATATAATTTGTGGAGGTCAATTTATGGATGGATTGATGGGAAGTGTTGATGAGTTGAAGGTTTTGGGTTGGATTTTCTAGGTTGGGGATGACAGTGATCTGAGAATCAGTTAACATGGTAAAGACTGTAGCTAGGGTTTGTAAAAGAGTGGTGGGAGGAGGTCTAGAATGGGAGGTCTAGAACTATTCTGATACCATGTAAGAAATTATAATTGCTGAATAATAGCACGGCCATTTTTATTGATGTTAGGAGATATTTATAGGATTACAAGAGAATCAACTAGTTACATTTAATCTGAAACTGTAGGCGTCAAAAATTGCCTATATGTCCCTGAACACAGTTCAAGACGGAGAGAAGATGATGAACGTCATTATCCGAGTCAAGGAAGATTATCCGACGCCGATAAAAGCATGAAGCGAATCGGTGAAGCGCACAAGTCCACAAAATAACACAATGCGCGTAAAGGACGAAACAAGCCCAAACCGAACAAATCGGAAAATTCTCTGGTGGTCAAATCATGTCAAAAAGATGAGGACCAAAGCCAAGGGCTCGCGTGGCCGCGAGCCACCACTTTGTGGCTCACACGGTCACGAGCCACCACTTGGTGGTTCGCGTGGCCACGAGACACCACTTGGGGGCTTGCACGGCCGTGAGCCACTAAGTGGTGGCTCGCATAGTGCTCACCACTTGGGGCCTTGCACGACCGCGAGCTACCAAGTTGTGGCTCGCATAGTGCTGAGCCACTAGATGATGGCTCACGCCCAAAGACGCTGAAAACATGTTTTTCGATAGTTTTTCGGGATTCTTTCATTCCAGAACCTCCCCAACTACTTTGAAGCTATCCCTAAATGTGGTTAAATGGTAATTGACTGCAGATAACATCAAATCATTAGTTCTTATCAGAAAATGCAATAACAAAAGCCTATAAATACGAGCCTAGGACCTTCTTTCACAAGGGGCGAGATATAATCAAAGAGGGCGAGGTGCTGCCGAATTACAGAGCCAAGAGCCACGAATTTCAGAGAGGGTTAGCTAGATCTTGGCGATTTCCTGTGCATAAATAGTAGATTTGGAGAGATATGAGACCTGTACCCCCTTTTCTCCAGATCAAACTTTGTTTTGATCTCGAGAAGAGTCGTAATCTTGCTTGGTTAAGATTATCACTTCAGTGATTATTTCCTTTGTGAAGTAAGAGCTTTAATCAATCTTCTATCAACCAGATCTAATCTGTGACGGTCCACGGACTAACGCATCCCCAGCACAGGCGAAGATCCCACACAAACAAAGACTAATAAATAGGATCTGTGTGTTTTTTGATAAAGTTGTAATCTTTTATTTTTCATTGTGTAAGAAGATCTTATAAAAAGATAAAATTTTCTATTTTTTGAACTTGTAATTAATAAACGATTGTAACAGGTTCAATGACAATGAAAAAAACAACTTTTGACACAAACACGTTGGCAACCACAGTGGGAGCCGACGGCCTCGCTGCCGAGGCTGTAGTGTCACAACCAAGGATCCTCATCCCGGGTGACGAAGAGGTCAAATACGAGTTCAACCAACAGAAATTCGAGGAGTATTTATCGTCCTCTTCAGACTGACAAAGTGAAGATCTCTGAGGAAGAAGGTGAGCTGACATCAGGTCTGAGGATGAGGTTGAGGGTGCCGAGCCTAATATTGGTGACGAAGAGAGAGAGGTTGGTCTTCCTTCTTCTTTCTTCGAAAGAGGGTATGTAAACTCTTCCATTGCTTATAGAACTCATCATGATGATCCATCTCAATCACCAGATGCTCCAAAAAGGAGGAGGGAGAGGGTTGTTATGACATCTCCTAATCGGATGACGGTGGAGGTCCTTAGTGGAGATGAAGAGGAAGAAGATACAATACCCATCGCTCATAGACAGAGATCTCAGTCCTCAATTGAGGCTCAAGCTCAAACCCAAGATCCTCCAAAGCCGAGTTATGCACTAAGTGTCGTCATGAGAGATCTGAAACTCTAGGAGAAACACATTTATCGAAGAGGAGGAAGAAGGTTGTATATCGACAACACACTCCTCTTCCTGCCTCAGAAGAGCGATCCACCCGTTATGTTCCTTCTGATGAACAAGGTAACGATGCATCCCTAGTTCTATTTCACTATCTCCTTTTTTTGTTGTTAGGATTTGAACTTATTCCGCATTTGGTTTTCATAGAGGGTCGAGAAGAAGGAGCAATTCTAGTTGATACCGCTTCTCCCGGCATTATGAAAAATGAGGAACCCAGCTTCGTCCAACAAATGCATGACGCAATGGATGATGAACCTGCTGGTGTTCAAACGACTTCCCCTACTGACATCAATCCACCATCTCTAAGCGCAGGTATGGGCATTTCTCCTTTTCGGAGGGTAATTCCAAGAGATGAGTGAGTCAGAATGTGTACCTCTTCTAATGACATGTGCACTTTATCTCCTTTTAGTGAAACAAAAGGAAGCAGGTGCAAGTAGTGGAGTTGTTGAATCCACCGTGGTCATTGAAGGTAAAGCTAATATCTATTTTGTGTAGGCTCATACACATGTACATGTGTTCATAATTTAGCTTGTTCTGTAGATGTCATTATGAATGAACCAGCGGTAGGGAGACTACTCACGCTACTGAGGTCGAGGATTTCAATGAACACAACCTTGATCTTGACCTTTCGGAAGATGACTATCAATATATCTCCAATTTATTGTCAGGGAAAACTCCTGGTGAGGCTACAGGACCAAGTGTTGGAGTTGTTTCAACTGAAGCTGATTCTTCTACAGGTATAGATTTTATTTTGTCATCTCCATCGTCTCTCTATTGATTAACTTTAAATAATTATATGGGAGTTTTAATCTAGGACCAGTTACTAAAACCGGTGCCACCATAATTATCGGAATATCTGATCAGCCTAAGGGTCTTGGTTTCTTATTGTTAGTAGGAACCAAAGCCGAAACCTAATCATCAGTTCCTGAGTCTCAATCTCTCATCCCTTTAGACCCAATGGTGATAGAAGTCATTGATGTAAGGTCCTTTGTTTTGATAATGATTTACAAACACCATTATTGGTGCTAATCATTTATTGAGCTATATTGTAGATCACATATCATTAGTACCTTTCATGGAAAATTGGATGAAAAATGAGCTATAACGACAATATTCAAGGAGGTGGAGGCAAAGTGATGAAGCAAAGCTTTCAAGAGCACTATATTCATGAGAAGCTTCATCAACTCAAGAGTAAATATCAAGACTCAAGCCATGTACTCATATGTGAGGGATATTTGCTATTTTTTCTCTCTAGTACTTAATGTAGGCAAGTAGTTAGTTGATTACATTTAAAGCTCATGGGATAACACACTTGCACGCTTTCAAAAACTCGTATTTAGTTACTTTTGCTAAAACAATAATTTTCACAAATGCGAGGATCTTTTTATAAAATTCCTTTTTAAACAAGTTTGTTAAAATGTTTATAAACTGTTTACAAAGTTTTACAATTTTTGGAATTTATTTACTATTTTTTATAGAGCTTTGAAACTCAATTTCAAAATCATTTCAGACTGATAACTTGTTATCAGTCGACTGATGTGTCGACCAATGAAAGTAACTGGAATCATCAAAAATCTCTGTTCTATTTTGGTCGACTGACCAGTCGACTAACGAGGTCGTCAGTTGACTGAAATAATTGTTAGTCGGCTGATGAGCTGGAAATCATATACAACGATTAGCTCATCAGTCGACTAATACTTCCCGTCAGTCGACTGATGGGTACAGTAACGGCTAGTTTTTTTACAAAATATGTTTCTCGATTTCTGTGGGATTTCTACTGATTCCTTAGAGTTTTGGCTATTGTATTCTCTTGCTATAAATACCCAATACCCCAACTACTTCAGCAACCTAAGTATTATTACAAATCTCTTGTGTTTAAGTTTGTGTTTTTAAAGAGCTTCAACTTTCAATCTTGTTCTTCACTATTTCAAAGTTCACATCCCAGGCTTCAGTGCAATCTTTCTTCTTGCTATAGGGTTACTGTAAAGAGAGGGTTTTTCTTTCATCTGCTACTATTGTGAGCTTGATCTCATGGAGATTGACTATGTGGTTGTGAGATCTCGGTGGAGATCGTTGTGTAGAAGAAGTTCTAGCTTCTAAACCGGGTGTGTAGTGGATTTCTCCTCGAGAGTGGAGAGCGGGGACGTAGGTCAGCGGACCAAACCCCATGAACATACGGTGTATCATCAATTGGCTAACTATCTCTATCTCTACTCTCTTTTATTGTTATTGTATTTCATATTTGTGTATGGTTTATTAAAAAAACTTTTAATTGCATATTATTGGTCCATAAGCCCTATTCACCCTCCTTCTAGGGCCTTTCAATTGGTATCAGAGCGATGTCTCTACTATTGTTAGGCTTAAAACCCTTAGAGAAAAGATCATTATGGAGGCTTCAATGAACATGCATATGCTAGAAGGTCAATCCACCACTAGGCCGCCCATCTTCACCGGTAGAAACTTTGCCTATTGGAAGGCTAGGATGAGAATTTATTCGCGATGCATTGACCTTGACATTTTAGAAATCTTAGAACAAAATATGTCAAAAAGTATAGTGGTAAAGTGACCGAAGATGAAAGAAACCTAGCCAACCTTAACATTAAGGCCATGAATGTACTAATTTGTGGTCTTACCCCCAATGAGTATAAGAGAGTTTCTACATGTGCAATTGCACACGAAATTTGGGAGAAGTTATGCATTACCCATGAGGGAACCCCCCAAGTGAAGGAGTCTAAGATTAGTGGTCTCATGCATGATTATGAACTATTCAAAATGCTTCCAAGTAAATCTATTAACTCTATGTTTTCTCGGTTCACTAATATTATAAATGAATTGCATGGTCTTGACAAGGTCTTGGAGAATCAAGAGATGTACTATAAAATTCTTCACTATTTAACACCGGCTTGGGAACCTAAAGCTACGGCCATTGAAGAAGCACATGGTTTATCTACTCTCACTCTTGATGGACTCATTGGCAAGCTCAAAGTCGATGAGAAGAAGGTTAAGGAGAAGGAAGAAGCACCCCCAAAGGCAACTGATGAGTCACCCTAAAAATCAAAGTCCATAGCTCTCAAGGGAGCAATTGACGATTCATCCTCCTCGGATAGTGAAGATGATGCCTCTAGAGAAGTGGCACACCTCTCTAGAAGGATATCAAGACTAATTAAAATGAATAAAAATTTTAAGAATCGATCTAACAACAAATTTTCTTCTCATATAGGTAAATGCTTTGAATGCAACGAACCGGGACACTTAGCCAAGGATTGTCCCAAGCTTAAGGAGAAGTATTTGAAATACAAGAAGAAGAAGGCTATGTATGCCGGATTGGGTGAATACGAACCAAGTGATTCAGATAGTAATGATGAGGGCGCCAAGATTGCTCTTCATGACCGGAACATTTGTTTCATGGCTCATGAAGATGAGGTACAATCCGAAACCGAAAGTGAATCTCTTTATATGCAATGTGAATTAGAAGCGGCTTTATAAGAATTAAAATTTGAATTTAAGAAATTAGCAAAAGAATATTCTTCATTCAAAAAATTGCATGTTTCTTGTGACTCTAAGTTTGAGCAACTACAATCATCTCTTGCTCTAAAGATGATATGACAGGAGATCTAGACTTTGAAAAACAAACAACTAAGATCTAAAGTTAAGAGATTAGAAAATGAAAATATTAGAATTAAATCTAATCATGCTCATTCTAGTCATCATCATGTTGGTAGAAAATGGTATCATCAATCTCATGCTCCTACATACAAGAAAAAGTTTTTTTTGCACATATTGCATAAAATATGGTCATATTTCTATTCACTGTAGGATTAAAAATAACATTGATTGTTATGAGTTAATGTGGGTACCCAAGGGTACCAAAAATACTAACACTCAAGGACCCAAAACTTGGGTACCTAAAGGTTCTACAACTTGTTTATATGTAGGGAACATCTCGCATAAGACGTAAGGAGTTATGATACCTTGATAGTGGTTGCTTTCATCACATGACGAATAATAAAGAATTATTTGCAACCCTATCAAGGATTGAAGGAGGTAATGTCTCATTCGGTGGCGGCGAGAAAGGTAAAATCGTAGGAATCGGTTCTATTGGTAATATACATTCTCCCATAATTGAGGATGTTTATTTTGTTAAAGGACTAAATCATAATCTTCTTGGCATTAGTCAATTAAGTAACAAAGGCCTTGACATCTCTTTTAAACCGGATAAATGTATTGTTAGTATGAATGATAAAGTTATTTTTGTTGCTTTTAGAAGATCTAATGTTTATATTTTTGAGATGAATGAGCTAATAGATCAAGATGTTAAGTGTCTTGCCGCGGTGGATGAGGATCCTTGGTTTTGGCACAAGAGACTTAGACATGCTAACATGAAGCTTATATCTAAGCTATCCAAGAAGAATTTAGTAAGAGGATTAGCAAATCTATCTTATATTAAGGATTCTTCTTGTGAGGAATGCGCCAAGGGTAAACAAACTAAAACTTCTTTCAAATCCATAAATGAGGTATCCACTTCTAAACATTTACAATTATTGCATCTTGATCTCTTTGGACCCATGCATGTTGCCTCTCTAGGATGCAAACACTAAGTTTTTGTTATTGTTGATGATTTCTCCCGCTTTACATGGGTAATTTTTCTTGCTAATAAAGATGAATGTTTTGAAGAGTTTTCTCATTTTGTAAAAAGAATTAAAAATAAAAAAGATTTAAAAGTTGTTAAAATTAGAAGTGATCATGGTGGAAAATTTTTAAAACAAATTCTTTAATGATTTTTGTGCTCATCATGGTATAACACATGTGTTTTCCGCTCCTAGAACACCCCAACAAAATGATGTTGTTGAATGAAAAAATAGAACCATACAAGAGATGGTATGCACAATGATAAACTCTTATGATTTGCCAAAATATTTTTGGGCGGAAGCCGTTAATACGGCTTGTCACGTTTTAAATCGTGTTTTGATTAGACCTTCTTTTAAGAAAACTCCTTATGAACTCTTTTTTGGCAAAACTCCACATATTGGATATTTTCGTATCTTTGGTTGTAAATGCTTTATCTTAAATACTAAAGACCACCATGATAAATTTGATTCAAAAATTAATGTTGGGATATTTTTGCGATATGCTCCTAGAAGTAAGGCTTATAGAGTTTTCAACAAGCGAACACTCGTTGTTGAAGAGTCTATAAATGTTACTTTTGATGAATCTAATATTGGTTTGCAAGAAAATTTGCCTAGGGATGATGATGAGGTTGAGGAAGGAATGGAGCTCTTACAACTAAATGATAAATCCTCAACGAACACACAAGTTGATGGGAAGAACATAAATGAACAAACTCAAGAAGAACTCCCCAAGGCTTGGAAGTTTGCACCGGATCACCCTAGAGACCAAATTATAGGGAGTCCATCCAAAGGCGTTTTGACTCGCTCAAAAGCAATGAGCGAATGTGGTAATGTAGCCTTTTTATCCAAAATAGAACCTAAACGTATTGATGATGCTTTGAAAGATGAGTTTTGGATTTTAGCTATGCATGAAGAGTTGAATAACTTTCAAAGAAATAATGTTTGGAAATTAGTTCCTAGACCAAATAATACTTCTATTATTGAAACTAAATGGGTTTTTAGAAATAAGCTTGATGAGTTTGGCATAGTAACTAGAAATAAAGCTCGTTTAGTTGTCCAATGATACAATCAAGAGGAGGGCATAGACTATAATAAAACTTTTGCACCGGTTGTAAGATTGGAATCCATTAGAATATTTTTTACAAGTTTTAAAAATTTTAAATTATTTCAAATGGATGTCAAAAGTGCTTTCTTAAATGGTTTTACTGAAGAAGAGGTTTATGTTGAGCAACCCCCCGGCTTTACTGATTCATCTTTTCTAAATCATGTATACCAAGTTCAAAAAGCTTTATATGGGTTAAAACAAGCTTCTAGAGCCTGGTATGCTCGCCTCTCAAGTTTTTCTCATTGAAAATGGTTTTTTAAAAGGAACAATTAATAACACTCTCTTTGTTAGAAAACGAAAAAATGATTTCATTTTAGTTCAAATTTATGTATATGATATTATTTTTGGTGCCACTAATGAATCTTTATGCAAGGACTTTTCTAAAGTAATACAAGATCAATTTGAGATGAGTATGATGGGAGAGCTCACTTTCTTTCTTAGCCTCCAAGTTAAGCAATCCAATGATGGCATCTTCGTATCACAAAGCAAATATGCTAGGGAGTTGGTGAAAAAAATTCGGGATAGAAAGTTCAAAACATGCCCCAACTCCAATGAGCGCCACCATCAAGTTGGATGCGGATGAAAGCGGTGAAATGGTAGACCAAAAGCTATATCGATGTATGATAGATAGTCTTCTTTATCTCACTGCTAGTAGGCCGGACATCATGTTTAGTGTTTGTGCATGTGCACGTTTTCAAGCTACTCCTAAAAAATCTCATTTAGTTGCGGTTAAAAGGATTATTAAATACATTAATGACACCTTAGAACTTGGTTTGTTTTATCCTAAAAATACATCTTTTAATCTTTGTGGCTATTGTGATGCCGATTTTGCCGGTTGTAGGGTGGACCACAAAAGTACGAGTGGTACTTGTCAATTTTTGGGTAACTCACTTGTATCTTGGGCATCCAAGAAACAAAATTGTGTTTCTTTGTCCACTATGGAAGTGGAATATATTGCCGCCGGTTTATGTTATGCGCAACTTTTATGGATAAAGTAAAATTTAGTTGATTTTGATTTACACTTTCAAGATACAAATTTTTTTGTGATAATACTAGTGCTATCAATATCTAAAAAAATTCTGTTTTGCATTCTAGAACCAAATATATAGATGTACGGCATTACTTCTTGCGTGATCATGTTGAATGGAAAGATATTTTCCTTGTTTATATTGATACCAAATCTCAATTAGCGGATATCTTTACCAAACCCCTTTGTGAAGTTGATTTTTACCGTATTACAAATGAATTAGACATGTGCATCCTTTAAAAATATTTTTTTGCCTATTTTGGTTTTTAATTCTTTGCTCTACCATTATCATATCTACATATTTTTTTTTGATCCTAAAATGTCAAGCCATGCTTAAACACACATGGGTACCAAGGGGAGTGTAGAGGTGAGAGACCGGGGTTGTCCCAAGAGGAGTGGGGTAGGTGGTAATGCCTTGAGGTAGGTCATAATTCTTAACACTTGAGGGAGACACGGGTAGGCTTACACTTGAGGTGCATTTGTGTGGGGTTTTAGCATTCATATTGTCTTTATTTTACCCCATTTTTGATGGTGACAAGGGGGGAGAGAAACCTCCTCATTTGTGCACATAGTAAGGGGGAGCCTTATAAATAGGGGGAACAACTATCTATAAGCCAACTAGTTAATTTTACTTGCTCTTGCACAATGGTTGTTTGTCATCATCAAAAAGGGGGAGATTGTTAGGTCCTTTGTTTTGATGATGATTTACAAACATCATTATTGGTGCGAATCGTTTATTGAGCTATATTGTAGATCATATATTATTAGCACCTTTCATGAAGGATTGGATGTAAAATGAGCTATAACAACAATATTCAAGGAGGTGGAGGCAAAGTGATGAAGCAAACCTTTCAAGAGCACCATATTCATGAGAAGCATCATCAACTCAAGAGCAAATATCAAGACTCAAGCCATGTACTCATATGTGAGTGATATTTGCTATTTTGTTTTCTCTCTAGTACTTAATGTAGGCAATTAGTTAGTTGATTACATTTGAAGCTCATGGGATAACACACTCGCACACTTTCAAAAACTCGTATTTAGTTACTTTTGCTAAAATATTGATTTTCACAAATATGAGGATCTTTTTGCAAAATTCCTTTTTAAACAAGTTTGTTAAATTGTTTATAAACTGTTTACAAAGTTTCACAATTTTTGGAATTTATTTACTATTTTTTTACAGAGCTTTAAAACTCAATTTTAAAATCATTTCAGACTGATAACTTGTTAGCAGTCGACTGATGAAATCAGTCGACTAATGTGTCGACCAATGAAAGTGTCTGGAATCATCAAAAAGTCACTGTTCTATTTTGGTCGACTGACTAGTCGATTGACGAGGTCGTCAGTCGACTGAAATTATCGTCAGTCGACTGATGTGCTGGAAATCGTATACAACGATCAGCTCATCAGTTGACTGATGCTTCTTGTCAGTCAACTGATGGGTACAGTAACGACTAGTTTTTTTACAGAATCTGTTTCTCGATTTCTGTGGGATTTCTGCTGATTCCTTGGGGTTTTAGCTATTGTATTCTCTTCCTATAAATACCCAACACCCCAACTACTTCAGCAACCTAAGTATTATTGCAAATCTCTTGTGTTTAAGTTTGTGTTTTCAAATAGCTTCAACTTTCAATCTTGTTCTTCACTATTTCAAAGTTCACATCCCAAGCTTCAGTGCAATCTCTCTTCTTACCATAGGGCTATTGTAAAGAGAGGGTTTTTCTTTCATTTGCTACTGTTGTGAGATTGATCTCGTGGAGATCGACTGTGTGTTTGTGAGATCTCGGTAGAGATCGTTGTGTAGAAGAAGTTTCGGCTTCCAAACCGGGTGTGTAGTGGATTTCTCCTCGAGAGTAAGGAGCGAGGACGTAGGTCAGCGGACCAAACCCCTTGATCATACGACGTGTCATCAATTGGCTAACTATCTCTATCTCTACTCTCTTTTATTGTCATTGTATTTCATATTTGTGTGTGGTTTATTGAAAAATCTTTTAATTGCATATTATTGGTCCATAAGCCCTATTCACCCCCCTTCTAGGGCCTTTCAATTACTACCGCCAAAGTTAGTCCAGTCACAACAACTGTGAGACCAATCGAAGAAGTTGGTACATCGACAGTTGTTATATCCGGAACACCTTCGTCCATTCATGAAGTTGAAAGGGTGGGAACAGACTCAGAATATCAAACTGATGTAGCCTCACCTAAAGCTAGAGGATCTTCTATTGGACTCAGTATATTTTTGCTCGCCACTGTTTTTGGATTCTAAGTCTCGAGTATTAATTCAACCATTCTTTCAAATACTTATTTTCTTTGCTTTTATTGCAGTGCCCTCTCCGTTATTGCTTGAGTCTATTAAGGCTCTAGACCTAGACATGATCTTTTTCTGCTCAGATATTCAAAGTTTTGTTTATTTCCCGAACCTTATGATCGGTCGAATCCTTCATAAAGGATCACCTTTTGATAGCTTTAAGAAGTCACTCGATCGATGCATATCGGGGAGTAGAGAAGATGGATATTCTGAATTGGCCAATTTGATTAAAGAATATCTGGTTTAGTTGAAGCAGCAGGTCAAAAACTTGAAGGATTTTCAGAATAGTGGCATTTCTTCTTATGTATCGGTCCAAATAGATCTAAGACTATAAGTGTGGCATGATTCACAAAAATCGACCGAGCTCGAGCTTCAAAAGTTAAGAGACCGTGTGACCCAAATGAGATTGAGTATTGCCAGGAATGTACATGCTAAGGCTAATTTATTCTAATCTTTAGAACTATGTCGAGCCCATATAGCCCACTTAGAAAAGGAGCTGTAGAGGCTAAAGATGCTGAGGTATCCTGGAGCTTGATTTGGCTGAAGCTGAACGTATTGAAACAGACTTACTCAGACAGCTAGAGCTTCAAGATAAAAGGCTCACTGAGATAGAACAAGAAGTTCTCCAAGCTTAGAACACAAGTGAGGAATCCTTACGAGCTAATTTGAAAGTTGAATTTGAACAAGCTTATGCAGAGGTGCTCTCAACTCAAAGGACAAATCTTGTGACGCCCCAGGTTTCACGCGAGGTTGCAGTCCAAAGCAAAACCTGGATTGTTAAACCTACCAAGTACCAAACACCATGCTACGACGTGTTTCATCATCACAGTCACTATCTCTCTAGTGGAAACAACAAATAGGTGAAAGTACTGACAGTCAAATAAAAGAAATAGAATAAGCAAAGCATACACATAAGCAATAAGAGAATACTCATCAATGAGCCCAACTGAAATAGAATAGAAATATCTCTGAGTCTGAAATAAACCTCAAATACAATGAGTCAAATAAAGTATCACTACGGCGCTCAGCCTCTACAAAATGTAATGCAAATCTAGAGTCTGAACATAATCAACTAACTGTGGAGTTCTGAATAATTACTAAAATAGTAAATAGCTGGACTCGCTGCCTGAAAAGGGGGGGAAAACAACGAGCGTCAAAGCGCTATAGCGAGAATATCTCCACCTCTCCCCAGGGGAAGGGGTAGGAGTGTATAGAAAATATAGAGAATACATAAATATAGAATCATTCATATACATCTAATTGGAGATTAGTATTTAGGAATCCATAACAAGAGAGTTAGTACGTCGAGCGAAATAATCCAAATAAGAAAACCCTCATGTATATACCATGTCTCAAATTGTGACTCCCTAAATACTACTTCCAAACTCTATGAATGACAAACAACAAACAAAAAGATAATACTCCAAACCTCAAACCCGTAGAACAAATATCTCATCCTGATCTACACTCGGGTAGACGGATTTGACATAAAAGGAACTCATCCAAACAAAAGCCAACCACATACCATGTCGTGTAAGCCACAGTCTCAGAGAAAGCACCCTACTTACGGCTATTCAATATGGTAGCAAAATTATACTTTATATTACTTACAAATGTGCATCTCTTATATATATTAACGATACTCTTGTAATACTCTTACTCAATCGCTTTACGGCAATAGGTTTCATCTCTCTATCCCAGAAACATAATATGACGATACTTTTGTAATACTCTTACTCAATCGCCCTGCGAAAATAGATTTCATCTCCCTATCCCGGAAACATTATATGATGATACTTTTGTATTACTTTTACTCAATCGCCCTACGGAAATAGTTTTCATCTCCATATCCCGAAAACATAATATTTGTATACTTTTCATATTTAGTATGTTAACACAACATATTTTGACCATATATGTACATATCTCAGTGTACGTGTCCATATCTGGTATTTATTGACATCTCAGATGTTAAACAACTTATAAACATTATATCATAACAGTGCAAGATTGAGAGACTTGCTCGAAAACTCAATAGTCGATTTTAAACATGCACAGGCCAAAAATACACTTGGTGGTCGACCACAATTACGCGACGGTCGATCGCGACAGGTTCCAGGGCCTACGTAGGCCTCTGTCCTGCACGCGGTCGACCGCTACTACGACGTAGTCGACCGTGAGTCAAAATTCCAAATTCTCAATCTGGTTGTGTGTGTTGTGTTCACGCCGTGTTTAGGTGATTCAAACATGATTAAAACGATATGAATCTTGCATGGAAACATGAAAACAGTAGATAAAAACTTCTGGGAGCAACACAATATATATAACATGATAAATTACATGAAATTCATATTCGAAACCCTAAAACATGCACATGAACTTGAAACAAAGCACAAATCATCCTTCATCAGATTAAACAACATTTAAATCATGTTCAGATCTTAAATATCTTCTCTAAATTCGTTCTAAAATTTTTTCACATGGAAAGACCTAGTCATTATACAAATAATACAAAAGAATTGACTTTTATTCATAAATTAGTCAATTTGGCTCTAATAAACATGTTAAAACCCTTTTAAAATGTTTTAAAAACTAGAAGGGGGATTAGCAGAGATGAACTCCCCTGAAACTTGTATAAAAACATTTAGGATGCCAAGCCAAAGCAGACCTCCAATCCAAAAGCCAAAAATCACCCGAAAATCTACTTGAAAACCTCCAATATTCTCCAAGAATCAAAATAGGGCTTGTGCGGGTTTGGTGGCTGTTAGGGTTCTTAGAGAAACTGAGAAATTTGTGAAAATTTGATATATAAACTAGAGAAAATGAATATGGGCTTTAGAAATCCGAAATCAACTCAAAATAAGAGAAAAACTTTCTGCAGGTCTCGCGGTCGACCGGACTGGGAATTTCCAGTTCTCATGATTTTGGCCGTTGTGCATGTTTCGACTCTTTCCTTCCTCACGAAAGAACTTGTTTATACTCAAAACACATGGTATACTACTCACATACCATTTAACTGTATTTATCAAAATAAATATCCATATATAATGATCAATCATACATACATATATATATATACATACACACACACACACACACACACACACACACACACACACACACACACATATATACACATACATATATACCAAAGATGTGATAGGGATAGCTTTAACATCTTCATTTCCTACCTTTATTGGTTCAAAGGGTGGATGTAAAGATTCTATTTCTTTATTCTTATCTATTTTCCATGTGTGTGTGTGTGTGTCTATATATATATATATATAT